>PVKE010030122.1:0-19816 GCA_004027555.1 Craseonycteris thonglongyai
AAAAAAAAAAAAAAAAAAAAAAAAAAAAAAAAAAAAAAAAAAAAAAAAAAAAAAAAAAAAAAAAAAAAAAAAAAAAAAACTAAAAAGCTTCTACACAGCAAAAGAAATCATCAACAAAACAAGCAACCCACTAAGTGGAAGATGATATCTACAAACAATACTGCCAATAAGATGTAAATATCAAAATTACATAAACAACTCATATAATCAAAAGAAAAAATAGTCCAGTTAAAAAAAAGGGCAGAGGATCTGAACAAACACTTCTTCTAGAACACATAGAAATAGCCAACAGATATATGACAAGATATATCAACTTCACTAGCTATGAGGGAAATGCAATCCAAAACCACAATAAGAGAATACTTTACACCTGTTAGATGGCTATGATCAATAAGACAAGTAATAATTAGTGTTGGAGAAATTGTGGGAAAAAATAATCCTTGTACAACTGCTGGTTGTAATATAAATTGGTACAGCCTCTATGAAAAACAGTATGAAGATTCCTCAAAACATTAAGAATAAAATTACCACATAACCTGGAAAGTCCTCTTCTGAGTATCTACTCCAAATTACCTGAAAAAATTTATTCATATAAACATATGCATCCCTATGTTTGTTGCGGCATTATTCATAGTGGACAAGACATGGAAATCATTCTTCTACAGATGATTAGACAAATAAGATGTGGTACATAGTTACAATGGAATATTACTTACCCATAAGAAAAGATAAAATACTGCCATTTACAACAACATGGATGGAGCTTAAGATTATCATGCTAGGCAAAATAAATCAGACAGAAAAAGCCAAGAACCACATGATTTCACTCATATGTGGGAAAAAACTGAAAGTAATGAACAAACAAGACAACAGAACAAGCAAATACTCATATACACACACCAGAGAAAAAGGAGATGGGGGTAGGTAGACGAGGGGAAACGAAGTTAAATATATGGTGACAGACGGAGATTTTACTTTGAGTAGTGAATACTCAATGCAATACATAAATGATGTATTATAGAATTGCACACTTGAAACCTATGTAATTTTATTAACCAATTTCACTCCAATAAATTCAATCTGAAAAAAAAAACAACTGCTGATAGAAAATTTAAAAGGAAAACAAATAAAATTAAATTAATGTTATTTTCTTTTTTTCTAATCATTCTCTTACACTGGCCTATGCAGGTAAAAAGGACTCTTTCCCATTTGTTAACCACTTCTTGGGTAACCTAGTACTTTTATATCCTTTCTTTTAGTTTTATTTATAAAAAAATTTTTCTTTCTTTTTTTTTAAATTTTACCTGACCCCTCTTGGAGGTTCTTCTCTTCTGTGAGCTTTCACTTTTATCTATAAATCAAAAGTGTGGATTGAAACCACACATGTTGGGATCACCTGAACTGCTGCTAGAAAATGTTAAATCTGAACAGTCACTTTTCCCAAGAATATATAGAAATGGCCAGTAGATATATGAAAAAATTATCAACTTCACTAGCTATTAGAAAAATGTAAATTAAAACCAAAACAAGATACCACCTCATATCTGTTAGAATGGCTATCATCAACAAGACAAGGAATAACAAGTGCTGGAGAGGCTGTGGAAGAAAAGAAACTCATACACTGCTGGTGGAAATGTAAATTGGCACAACCACTATGAAAAACAGCATGGAGGTTCCTCAAAAAATATTAAGAGTATAGTTATCGTATGACCCAGAAATCCTTCTTCTAGGTATCTACCCAAAAAATCTGAAACCTTTTGTCCACAAAGGTGTACTTACCCCAATATTTATTGTAGCATTATTCATGGTGGTCAAGACATGGAAACAACTAAATTGTCTTTCAATAGATGACTGTATAAAGATGTTGTGGTACATATATACAAGGAAAATTACTCATCCAGAAGATAAGACAAAATCTGCCATTTGTAAAAACATGGATGGATCTTGATATTATCATGCTAAGTGAAATAAGTCAGTCAGAAAAAATCAAGAACCATATGATTTCACAGAAATGTGGGATATAAAACTAAAAGCAATAAAGGAACAAGACAAACATACAAAGAAAGAGAAACTCATGGATACAGACAATAGTTTAGTGGTTACCAAAGGGTAAGAGACAAGGGCAGGTAAAGGAGGGGTTTCTCAAATATATGATGTTGGAAGAACTAACTCTGGGTGGTGAGCACACAATGCAACACATAGATGATATGTTATAGAAATGTGCACTCAAAACCTATATAATTTTGCTCACCAATGTCACCCCAAAATATTCAATAAAAAAAATGCTGAATGTAAGCCCAGAGTTCTATACTGCCAATCATGAGGGCAAAGATCCACTGAAATTTATCATTTGAAAAAAATCTTTGCCCAAGAGAGTTAGATACTAAAATACTAAAGATAATTGTATAAATGTCAGCATGAGCACTCTTCTTTTTTCTTTAGAAGAAAATTTGTTTCTAACTCTTTTTCTTCTCTTTTTAAGTTAATATATCAATTCAGGTTAACCAATTTTAGCAGCCTATCTTGTAGTTCTTAAGACACAAATGATATACATCTCTTAAAATTTAACCTACTTTATATTATACATCGATTTCATTAGAACTTAATGTATATTACAAAACTTACAAATATTTTCTTATCCTTAAGTCATTGGTACTATTACATCTATTAAATGGACTGAGAAGAAAAGAAAGAAACCTAAACACTAGCTAATATAATGTAGAACCGGAGACTTTCAGGAGGCTATTATTTTTTATTTCATTTAACTTTGTATGAGCAATTTTTTAAAGATTTAGTTTATTGTTTGAGAGAAAGTGAGAGCGATACAGAGAAGGGCCCAGAGCAGTCTCCATAGTACATCATTAGTTGTGATATAGTTTCATTCCAAACAGGTGGATGTGTGGCCAGGTGGGGTGGGAACCTCCCACATGGAAGATAAGAATCTTTGCCTCCATCCCAGTGGTTACCAGTTGTGCCACAGTTTAGCATATGGGTTTGAACAGGCCAGGGCCAGGATTTGATTGATCCCTGGAGCCTGTGGTTGCAAGGCAAGCACTCAACATGCTGAGCTAGCCCAGCATCTCATACATGTGCAATTTTTTAAGATTATCACTTTTACCATGAAACAAGAATAAAAATAAAACAGTAGCACAGAATTGAGAATTATAACTCTGAAACTAGATGACTACCAAAATATTTCCCAAGTGCATACCAAAAAACAAAAACAAAAAAACACACGCCATGATGATGTTTTCTTTTTTTCTCAAAGTCTAAATGCTGATGGAGAGAAGCTGGGATGGCTCAGTAGGTTAAGTGCTTGCTTTGCAGCACTGGAGACTGATAATCAAATCCCAGCCTCGGCCCATGCAGACCCATATACTGAACTGAGGTATGTGTCCCATATGAGAGGTCCACAGTTTGGTTCTTGCCAGGGTAAGCTTCCCATGTGGGAGGCCCCCTGGTTCAGCCCCCAGCTCGTGGGGTATGCCTCCCATAAGAGAGGCTCCAGGCCCAGTTTCCACTCTGTGTGGCCCCCACCCACTGGCATGGAATGAAACCATGTTGAAAATGAATGACATACAACTATAGAGACTGCTCTGGGCCCTCCCACTTCTCTCTGCCTCTCTCTGTCGCTCTCTATCTCTGTCAAAAACAATAAAATTAAAAAAAATAAATGCTGATGGATTCTGAAATAAGTTACTGGTCACATACATTAGCTAAGAGCTACAAATGTCATATGCATTAGTCAAGATCAGGTAAGAATGGGACCTACATTATCATGGATTTTTAAGATGGCTATTAACTTGTGTTAGTTAGCTATAACCGCAAGCAGAAATAAGTTTCTTTGTTGCCTTTCTATGTATTAGTGAAAGTTGCTTTGAATGGTATAAATTTTCATTTTATCATGCCAGATTGCAGCTTAAATTATGTTTTGTTTACAACAAATTATTAAAAAAACTTTATAAATATCAATACAGGTACACCTCAGAGATATTGCTGGCTCAGTTCCAGACCACTGCAATAAAGTGAATGTATCAATGAAGTTTGTCAAAAATTCTTTTGTTTCCCAGTACATATAAAAGTTATGTTTATACTATACTGCAGTCTATTATCAATAAAATGTAAAAACATAATGTATATACCTTAATTAAAAATATTTTATTGATAAAAAATGCTGACCATTATTTGAGCCTTCTGCGAATCATAATCTTTTGGCTGGTAAAGTGTCTTACCTCCAATTTGTAAAAAAAAAACAAAAACAAACACAGTATCTGTGAAGCACAATAAAGCAAAACACAATAAAATGAGGTACGCCTTTAAATAATTTATCTCATACTGGTCTATAGATGTTGCTATAAATAAAGAGAAGTGGGTTAACTGGAATGCTACAATGTTAGGAATTATCAATGTTGAGAAATGACCTCTTAAATTTTGATTTACAGATTTCTGCTAAGACTTCACCTTATTTTTATTATAATGTGGTTTTTTTGTATATTGCATTCTAAATTATTTATTAATTGAAGTTGAGCCTAATCACAGCATCATTAATAATTGATTCTTCTTTTGGACCTGTGTGTATTTATGTGATTAAATGTCTGTGCTTTTGCTTAGGGAACCCACAATCTGCTATTTTGCATTGATTAGAAAGAATACACAAAAAGCCAGCTCCCATTATGAAATTCCCAAAGGATATTTTCAGTAACCTTTTCCTGAGTGTATCTAACCTCTGCTGCACCATAATGTGGAAATGGAATAACAAACTCTTTTACCTACATTTTGCTTCATTTGAGAAAGAGCATTTATATTTAGGTAGAGCTCTCTGCCTCTTCATCATTATTCTTATGATACTTATTTTTCTCCCAGGAGAAAAATTCTGAGCTTGGACGCACAGGCTGAAATACAGAAGGACTCTGAGCAAGATGGAGGCCTAGAATAAACAAAGGTGGAGGCAAAGCCAGCCAGAATGTAGGGCAGATGGCAAAAGTGGGCATGGCTGGCTGTAGCAAGATGCTGTTGGAGAATTATGAGGGCATCAGCCATAGTGTGGTGAGAGTGGCCATAGAACAGTGTACAAGGCCAAAGTGAGGCACCAGCAACAGCCAGAGATTGGCATAGTTGAACAGAGCATCAGTCTGGTTGCCAGAGCATGGTTGAGGGGCTGGAGCCCACAAAGCCTAAGACCAGTGACAAGAGCAGAAAATGATCATTCTGGTGCCTGAAATGCCTGCAGCAGTATGCACTAGCAGCTGAAGCATAGAGTGGCCCTCGATGAGGTAGTGATCCAGCTCTGGCACTGCATGACCTTGGACACAGAATCTGGCTGTTTTTCCATGTTCTCTCCCAAAGCTCATACCCTTCCAGCTCCACCTAGAGCCTCCATTCAGTCACCTGCTGCCAGGAAGCAGGCATTACTCTGTGACACAAACAGACCTGCACCTTTCCCAAAAACCCTGTCCCCACCCTTCCTGCTGAAGCTGGCAGAGGAATCCAGGAAAACTGTAAAACACAGGTGTAGCAGCTCCTGACTGCAGTGGGATCTTGGAGCCATAGAATACTATCACCCACCTTATCTTTCCCAAAAGAAGACGTACAGAGACCAGGGCAACTTTGTCAAAGAGAAGCCCAACTTCTAGGAAGTCTCCCACTGTGAGAAAACCAAATAACCAAGAGAAAATATTGTAAGACACTGCAGAAACACCAACTAGAAAGTGAAATATCTTCACATCTACCAGGGAAAAACTCCTTATGTCCAGAAAAAGAAATGCTCCAACAGCAATAAGTACCTGAATGAACAAAGGTGTTCAGAAAGAAAATGAAAAAATCTCCAGAAAAGAAACTTAAAGATATGGAAACATATGAGCTAAATGACACAGAATTTAAGATTGTAATTCTGAAAACACTCAAAGAGATCAAAGAAAATTGAGAGAGTACACAAAGGAGCCAAATGATCTCAGAAAGGAAATTTATGAACAAAAATAACACTTTAACAAAGAAACTGAAACTATAAAAAGAAACCAAATAGAAATTTTGGAGATAAACAGCATAATTAAAAAATATACAAGATGAGAGGAAGCTGGGATGACTCAGTGGGTTGAGCACTTGCTTTGCAGGCTCAGAGACTAAGGATTGAATCCTGGGCCCAGCCTGTGGGGACCCAGATGATAAACTGGGGTGTGCTTCCCATGCAGGAGGCCCCCAGTTAGGTTCTCACCCCTTGTTTGGTCCCTGGCTTGAGGGGGCATCCCATGCAGGAGGCCCCCAGCCCAGTTTCCACATTGTGTGACCCCTGCCCAGCCATGTAGAACAGAACTATGCTGAAAACTAATGATGTACAGGTATGGAGACTGCTCGGGGCCCTCAACCTTCTCTCTGTATCTCTCTATCTCTCTTTATCTTTGTCAAAAACAATAAAAACAAATCTTAAAAAAAATAAATGTGGGGAAGCTGGAATGGCTCAGTGGGTTAAGCGCTCACTTTGCAGCCCCGGGGACCAAGGATCTAATCCCAGCCCCGGCCTGTGTGGACCCACATGCTGAACTGGGGAGTGTCCCAGTTCTCACTGGGATAAGATCCCAGCCCAGTTCCTGCCCTGTGCAGCCCTGCCTACCTGTGGAATGAAACTATGTGAAAAAACCGATGATGTGCAACTATGGAGACTGTTCTGGGCCCTTCCCCTTCTCTCTGTCTCTGTCTCTGTATCTCTCTTGCTCTCTCTCTGTCAAAAACAAGCAAAAATAAATCTTTAAAAAGAAATAAAAAATTAAATAGCTAGCATAAGAAGCAGAGCTTACCAGATGGAGAAAAGGATTAGTGGAATTGAAGACAGAAATTTGGAAATGTCACAGAAGGAAGAAGAGAGAACTAAGAGCTAAAAGAAATGAAAGATCTCTATAAGAACTATCTGACTCCATTAGAAAGAGTAACATAAGAATAATAGGTATTTTACAGGGAGCAGGGATAGGCTCAGAGAATTTGCTCAGACAAATAGAGAACTTCCTAAATCTATAAAAACAACTGGAACCTCAAATTCAAGAAAAAACCAGCACTCCTAGCTATTGGAATCTTAGCAGACACTTTCCAAGGCACGTTATACTGAAGATGTCAAAGGTCAAAGACAAAAAAAGAATTCTCAAGGCAGCCAAGGGTGGGGGGCAAACCCACCATAACTTATAAAGGAAAGTCCAACAGACTATCATTAGATTTCTTAACAGAAACTCTACAAGCCAGGAGGGAGTAAAATCAAGTATTCAAAATATTGAAGGAGAGAATTATCAGCCAAGAATCATTTACCCAGTAAAATTATCATTTAGATATGAAGGAGAAATGAAGACTTTCAGACACACAGAAACTGAAGGAATTCTCCAGCACAAGGCTGGCATTTCAAGAAATACTGAAGGATGTATTGGACCTGAAACAAAATTAAAACTAAATAGGGATAAAATGGGATGACAAAAACATAAAAGGGAAGGAAGTAAACGTTAAATTTTTCAAAGAGAATGTAGATGAGAAGCATCCTTAAGTGAAGGAACCACTGCATATATAAAACTTCCTTTTATATAAAGTTCATTGTAACCTCTCAAACAGAACTTAGAACTTGGGCACATAACAAAAAGGAGACAGAGAGACAATCACAAAAACCATCAAATTAAAATAACTGACAGAAATAAAAAGACAAAGAAGCAATAGGGAAAGAAAAAAAAAAGAGCTACCAGAAAACAAAAGATATAATAACTATAGGAAATCCTCATATATCAATCATCACCCTAAATGTAAATGGACTAAGCTCACCAATAAAAAGGCACAGAGTAGCAAACTGGATTAAAAACAAAACCCAACCTTATGCTGTCTACAAGAGACACACCTCAGCCACAAGGACAAATATAGACTCAAAGTTAAAGGGTGGAAAAAAATACTCCAAGCAAATGGCATCCAGAGAAAAGCAGGTGTTTCCATTCTTATATCTGATAAAACAGACTTCAGGATCAAAAAAGTAACAAAGATGAACATTTCATAATGATAAAGGGGATAAAGCAACAAGAAGACATGACCCTTATTAATATATGTGCCCCCAACCAAGAAGCACCAAATAATTTACAAAGCAACTATTAAGAGATCTAAAAGGAGAACTGACTAAAGCAAAATTATAGTATGGGTCTTAAACACCCTCTTGACAGCCATGGACTGATCATCCAAACATAAAATAAATAAGGAAACAGCAGCTTTAAATGATATATTACAGAGGATGCTGGGAAGGCTCAGCAATTTAAGTGCTCATTTTGCAACCCGGGGGATTGAGGACAGAATCCAAGCCCATGCTCATGTGGACCCATATTCTGAATTGGGGTGTGCCTTCCATGCAGGAGGATTCCCGTTCAGTTTTTGCCACACACCCCAGCTTGGCTCCTGGCTTGAGGAGGCTTGCCTCCCATGCAGGAGGCCACCCAGCCCAGTTCCTGCCCTGCACAGCCCCAGCCAACCTGTGTGGAACATAACCATGTTGAAAACTGATGCTATACAACCATGGAGACTGCTCTGGACCTTCCCCCTTCCCTCTGTTTCTCTTTGTCTCTGTCTCTCTCTCCCTGTCTCTGTCAAAAATTTTTAAATAAATCTTTTTAAAAATGATACATTATAGCAATTGTACATAGTTAATATTTATAAGACACTTCATTCTACAACACATGACTATACATTCTTCTCTGATCCACATGGAACATTCTCAAGGATAGACCACATGCTAGGACACAAAGCTAGCCTCAGCAAATTTAAGAAGACTGAAATCATACCACATGTATTCTCTTACCACAAAGCTTTGAAATTGGAGATCAACTACAAAAGAAAGCAGAAAAAAGTACCTTTGCATAGAGATTAAACAACACATTGTTTAAAAATGACTGGACCAAAAAAGAAACAAAAGAAGAGATTAAAAATATATATAGAAACAAATGATAATAAAACATGACATACCAAAATTACTGGTATGCAGGGAAAGTAGTAAGAAGAGGGAACTTTATATCACTACAGGCCTATCTCAACAAACAACAAAAATCACAACTAAACAATCTAATATTACATCTCAAAAAACTATTAAAAAACAACAAAAAACAAAGGTTGTAGAAGAATGGAAACAATCAAACTTTGAGCATAGCAAACTGAAGTAGAAAATAGAAAAACAACAGAGAATATTAATGCAACAAAGAGCTGGTTCTTTGAAAAAATTAATAAAATTGACAATTCCCTGGCTAGACTCACCAAGGGAAAAAGAGGAAAGGCACACATAATCCAAATTATAATTGGGAGAGGGGAAATTACAACCTATACCACAGAAATACAAAGGATCATACAAGAATACTATGGAGGTCTATATGCCACCAAATTTTTCAACCTAGATGAAATGGACATGGTTTTAGAAACATATAGTCTACCTAGACTGAAGCAAGAAGAACTGGACAATCTAAGCATACCAATCAACAGTAAGGAAATTGAAATAGTCATCCAAAACATTCCAAAAACAAGAGTTCAGGGCCAGATGATCTCACTAATGAGTCTTACCAGGCAATCAAAGAGGAACTAACAAAGCTCCTCAGAGTTTTCCAATAAAAACTGGAAAAGAAACAATACTTCCCAACTCATTCTATGAGGCCAACATTACCTTAATACTAAAGCCCGGCAAGGACATCGCAGTAAAAAAAATACAACTATAAACCAATATCTCTGATGAACAACGATGCAAAAATCCTAACCAAAATACTAGCAAACAGAATACAACAATACATGTAAAAGATTACACATCACGAGCAAGTGGGATTTATCCTAGGGGCACAAGGATGGTTCAACATATGCACATCGATCAATGTAATAAAACCATATAAACAAAATAAAAAATAAAAACCATATGGTTTTATCAATTGACACAGAAAAAGTATTTGACAAGATACGATACCCATTTATGATCAAAACCCTTAATAAAATGGGTTTAGAAGGAAAGTACCTCAACATAATAAAGGCCATATATCTGACAAACCCTCAGTGAATATCATACTGAATGGGAAAAAACTGAAACCTTTTCATCTGAAATCAGGAACACTACAGGGATGTCCCCTGTCACCACTGCTATTCAACATAATGCTAGAAGTTCTAGCCAGAGCAATCAGGCAGGAGAAAGAAATAAAAGGCATTCAAATTGGAAAAGAAGAAGTTAAACTGTCACTTTTTTCAGATGACAAGAAAAACACTCAAGACAGAAAAGCCTTAAGACTACACCAAAAAATTATGAGAAATAACAAATGAATACAGTAAAATTGCAGGATACAAAATGGATGTATAAAAATCGATCACATTTTTATATATGAACAACAAAACTTCAGAAAAAGAAATGAGAAAAATGATACATTTTATGATTACAACAACAACAACAAAAAAAATGCTTCAGAATAAACTTAACAAAGAACCTGAAGGACTTATACACAGAAAACTATAAGACACTATTAAAAGAAATTGAAGGGAAACTGAAATGGCTCAATGGGTTAAGCACTAGCTTTGAAGCCCCAGAGACTGAGGATCGAATCCCAGCCTGGCCCATTCAGGCCCATGTGTTAACTAGGGTGAACTTCCCATGAGGGAGGCCCCCAGTTCAGTTCTGAACCCCCAGTTGGGTCTCTGGCTCAAGGGGGTATGCTTCCCATGTGGGAAGCCCCCAGCCCTGTTCCTGCCCTGCACAGCCCCAACCCATTTGTGTGGAATAACACCATGTCAAAAACTGATGACATACAACTATGGAGACTGCTCTGGGCCCTCCCCTTCTCTCTGTCTCTGTGTCTCTCTCTGTCAAAAACAAAAAATAAAATAAATCTTTAAAAAAGTTTAAGAAGATATGAAAAAATAGAAAGATATTCCCTATTCATGGATTGGAAGAATCAACATAGTTAAAATGACCATATTACCCAAAGCAATATACAGATTTAATGCAGTTCCCATCAAAATCTCACAGATGTTCTTTTGAGAAATAGATGAAAAAACAATCATCAGATTCATACTGAACCACAAAAAAACCCAAATGACCAAAACAATTCTATGAAAAAAAGATTAGGCTGGCAGCATCACGCTCCCTGACTTCAGTCTATACTACAAAGTGTCAATAATCAAAACAGCTTGCTATTGGCAGAAAAACAGATGTACAGACAAATGAAACAGAATAAAAAACCCAGAAATAAACCCAGAAATAAATGGACAGATAATTTTTGACAAAGGAACAAAAAATGTACAATGGAGAAAAGAAGGCCTCTTTAGTAAATGCTGCTGGGAAAATTGAAAAACCACATGCAAAAGAATGAATCTGGACTGTGAACTGTCACCATATACCAAAATTAACACAAAGCGAATTAAAGACCTCCATATAAGACGCCAAACAATAAACTACATAAAAGAACACATTGGTACTACATTTACAGACCCTGGGTTTAGGGGGGACTTTATAAACTTAACCTCAAAGACAAGGGAAGTAAAAACAAAAATAAATAAATGGGACTATATCAAACTAAAAAGCTTCTGCACAGCAAAGGAAAATATCAACAAAGTAAAAAGGAAATCAATTGAATAGAAGAAAATATTTGCAAAAAAATGCCTCTGCTAAGGGGCTAATATCTAAAATATATAAAGAACTCATACAATTCAACAACAACAAAAACTAGTGATCCAATTTAAAAATGGGCAGAAGTTCTGAACAAATAGTTTTTCACATGAAAACATACAATGGCCAATGGATATATGAAAAAATGCTCAACATCACTAGCAATTAGAGAGATACAAATTAAGATCACAATGAGATACCACCTCACACCTGTCTGAATGGCTATAATCAATAATACAACAAATGACAAGAGCTGAAGAGGCTGTTGAGAAAAAGGCACCTTCATACACTGCTGGTGGGAATGTAAATTGGTGCAACCACTATGGAAGGCAGTACAGAGGTTCCTCAAAAAACTAGGAATGGAACTGCCATATGACCTGGCAATCCCTCCTCTGTGTATCCACTCAAAAAACCTGAAAATCTTAATCTACCAAGATATATGTACCCCAGTGTTCATCGCAGCACTGTTCACGGTGGCCATGTCATGGAAACAACCAAAGTGTCCTCTGATAGATGACTGGATAAAGAAGTTGTGGTACATTTATATAATGGGCTACTACTCAGCAATAAGAAAAGATAAAATACAGCCATTTGTGACAACATGAATAGACCTTGAAACCATCTCATTAAGCAAAGTCAGACTGAAAGAATCAAGAAACATATGACCTCACTTACAGGTGAAATATAAAACTGAAAGTAACAAAGAAACAAAAACTCATGGACACAGTCAATAGTTTAGTAGTTACCTGAGGGTAAATGGGAAGGTAGACGTGAGAGTTCGGGGAGTGTGTATGTGTGTTGGGGGTGGGGGGAGCATCAATTATATGGTGATTGCAAGAGAACTGACTTTGGGTGTTGAGTATATAATACAGTGCATGGACAAAGTAATTTAGAATTGTATGCCTGGAACCTATGTAATTTTCCCCAATCCCTGTCCACTAATAAATTTAACAAATAAAAAAAAAGTTATGTAAGCCCTAGGGGTCATTTTAAGACTCCATTTCTTTTCATTTGGTGGTTTCTTTGGCAATATACGTGTTTCAAAAACTTAGCAGAGTTTCTTATCAAGTCCACTCCAGTTAGTCTGATGTGCCAGATGTGTCTAACATTCTCTTTGAGACCTCATTCCCATAAGTACAAAATGTTTGTTTACTTTCTCATCTGCGTAGCTCTCACTTTGTCTAAACTTAAAAGTGGTATGTTGAGTCCCTTGAGGTTCAGTGAAAAAAAAAATTGACACAGTTTAAGGATCTGGGTTCCGATCCTTACATTTTTCCCTTAAGCATTTTAATTACTTGAATGGTTGTACGGTGTAGTTTTCTCAAAAAGGCTTTCTAAAGCTTGTTGCTGCTGGGTGTCAAAGCATTGGAGTGAGAGGATCAAGTGTCCTCGTTTTCTTTTATTAAGTTACAAAGTGATGATTTCTTTGCTGAAATCACCTTTCTCACAGTATCTTGTGAGATACAACCAAAAAGCAACAACACAGACTATTAATGCTCTATCTTCTAACTGCTTCCCAGAGAGTCACTTCTGCTTCCCAAATTATCACAGATTTCAGTTTTACAAAATATTTCAACTCTGCAAAAGCAGACTGCTATTGTAAAAAAAATTTTAATCTAAAACAGTTCTAAAGTTGCAACAGTCATTTAAAAAATTTATTGCTACCTTTCTATCTTAATAATTGTTTCCTCAGTAGTCACTGCATTCATAGCCTTGCCCTTGAGGATTTTGGCTTATTTGCAATATAACAGTATATCTTTCCTAATACCAATTTATTTATTAGTCATGACAGACTAGGTGATGCTGGTATAACCAATAACCTCCAAATCTCTGTGGCTTCAAGTATCAAAGGGTGTTTTGCGGTCACAGGACACGCTCTCTGCCAATGGGCAGGGACTCTGCTCTAGAACCCAATGGAGAACCACTCTATAGGATTTGCACTAGTTGTAATGGCAGCAATGCTTTACAAAACATTGGCCTGGAAATGACACAAAGCATTCCTTCCACAATTTGGGGGCAAAACTGGTCTCTATAATCCCACATTATTGTATTGAAAAAATGGAGAAAAACAAATGGAATGTTTGGCATTACTATCTCTGCAAAATAATGTAATAATCAAATTAAAAAGAAGCAAGTAATTAGACGGTAAGGAAAAAAAGGGTGTAGGAGAGAAGGAAGGGAGATTCAAATATATGGTAATGAGAAAAAAAAATAACTGACTCTGGTTTTTTATTACACAATGCAACACGGAAATAATGTATTGTAAAACACTATACTGGAACCTATGTAATTTTACTAACCAGTGTCACCCAATAAATTTGTTAAAAACCCGCATCAAGTAAATAAATAAATAAATAAATAAATAAAAGTGACAAATTAAAGATAAGACTGGATAAAGAAGTTGTGGTACATTTACACAATGGAATACTATTCAATGACAAAAAAAAGATGTAATACAACCATTTGTGACAACATGGATGAACCTTGAAATCATCAGATTAAGTGAAATAAGTCAGCCTGAAAGAATCAAGAAATGTGACTTTACTTATAGGTGGAATATAAAACTGAGAGTAACAAAGAAACAAAAACGCTGGACACAGTCAATAGTTTAGTGGTTACCTGAGTGTAAGGAGAGAGGTGGGTGGAAGTAGGGAGAGGACATTAAATATATGGTGATGGAAAGAGAACTGACTGTGGGTGGTGAGCACATAATGCAATACATACATGATGTAATGTAGAATTGTATACCTGGAACCTATGTAATTGTTACCAACCAATGTCACCCCAATAAATTGAATGATTAAAAAAATAAAATAAAATGAAGCAAGTGACTGTAACTACAAATACAATAACAGGAAAGATAAAAAACTTATAATAATAACCAGGCACACAAATTATAGAATAAATAATCAGATCTCTGACATTCCTGTTTGCATGACAGCAAAATAACACATTCATTTATGAGATATGCAAAAGATTGCTATCTAATTTCCATGTTTTATGTCTTCCTTACTCATCTTTATCCTCCTGGTAATTAGTCTAAATCCTTCTAGATACCACTTAATAGAAGACATGAAACACAAACAGAGCCATTGTAGATCTTACAGTTACTCTGGTGAAAGATACTACCAAGTACTACTACCATGTATTATTTGTACAATTTGCAGTCTTTATCAATGGTATGGCTATGTAATTTATTGCCCAAACCAGAATATTTTGAGAGTAAAAAGAGATATTAAGTAAACAGAGACATATTATTTAGTTTTGTTGTTTTTAACTTAAAAATGTATAAAAAGAAATTTTAAAGGATTAAGGAATTTACTAATGTCACAACACTAAGAAGCAGTATGCTTAAACCTAGGCTGCCTGACTCCCACATTTAAGATCTTCCCACAGTGTTGTCTGATCCTCCCTTCCCACTTGAAGGTGATTTATAGTAAATTTTCTAAACTGAAACAAATATATAAAGATATTCAGAGAATGTATAAAAGTTGTGTGGCACATTTAGTTGAAGTGATTCCATGTTAATTAGGAAAGAACAAGAGTACTGCTGGGAAATACTGAAGAATAAAATTTGCCTAATTGAGCCTAACTCTTTGCTTGAAGGTGAAATGAGGTTAAATAGGGTTAAAAATCATGCCAAAGGTGTTTGGGGACTTTAGGAGATTGGCTCAGTTTTTCATTTTTAAGAATAGTGTCAAAGACCGAGGATCGAATCCCGGCTCTGGCCCAGGTGGACCCACATGCTGAACTGGAGTGTGCTTCCCCAACGCGGTGAGGCCCCCAGTTCGGTTAAAAAAAAAAAAAAAAAAAGAATAGTGTATATTAAAAGTATCCAGAAAAAAGTGAATATGATGTTATCCAATTTAGTGTAAATGACTAGTATATATGCTGATATACAACACAAATGTTTTCATTAATTTCTCTGTCTTTGAAAAATTCTAATAATACCTATAAGTAATTAGATGTGTTGTATTAAAATAGGACATGGAAGTTGCTACACATCATAACCTAATGGAAGAAACAGAATATGCAAAACAAGTGAAATCAGCATAAAGGTTAACAGAATTCAGAAGCAATAATAAATTTTATTTTTATAGTATGGCCTGTGAGTTTTCGTTTGGTTTTGTTTTTACTGCTATAGCCCTTTTAAGATTATTGCAGCCTTTTAAGTCTATTTGGTAATTTCCATGCTCATCCACAAAGTTCACAATATCATTTTGAAGGAATCTTTTAACCTGTCAATTATAGTTTAGGCAGTGATAAAAGGGAGAAATGAAGACATAAAGTACAAGAGAGTGAATGGGGGAATGAATGAATGTAGAGTGAATTAAAATTTTTTAATTTTTTAAAATTAAATTAATGAGGTGACATTGGTTAATAAAATTGTATAGGTTTCAAGTGTACAAAACTATACTACATAATCTATATATTACATTGTGTGTTCACAACCAAAGTCAAATATCCTTCAATCACTATATATTTGACCTTCTTTACCCCATTCTACCTCCCATCCTAAACATTTACCTTCTGATAACAACTGTTGTCTGTATCTATGAGTTTTTGTTTCTTAGTTAGTTTGTTGCTTTCAGTTTTATATTCCACATGTGAGTGAAGGCACATGGTTCTTGACTATTTCTGACTTATTTCCTTCAGCATGATAATCTCAAAATTCATGCATGTTGTTGCAAACAGCAGTATTTGATATTTTCTTATGGCTGAGTAATACTCCATTATATATGTACCACAGCTTTTTTATTCAATTATTTATACACTTCTCTCAAGAAGACATACAAATGGCCAACAGATGTATGACAAGATGCTCAACTTCACTAGGTATTAGGAAAATACAAATCAAAACCACAATAAGATATGACCTCACACCTGATAGAATGCCTATAATCAACAAGACAAGGAATAACAAGTGCTGGAGAGTCTTTGGGGAAACAGGAACCCTCATACACTGCTGGCAGGAATGTAAATTAGTAGAGCTGCTATGGAGGTTCCACAAATAATTAAGAATAGAAATACAATATGACCTTGCAATCCCTCTTTTATATATCTACTGCAAAAATCTGAAAACATTTATCTGTAAACATATATGTACCTTTATGTTCATTGCAGCATTATTCATGATGGCCAAGACATGGAAACAACTGAAGTGTCCTTCAATAGATGATTGGATAAATGTGAATCTAAATTTTAAAATACCCAATTCTGTCCCTCCACAGTCACTACTTAATTGTATGTATGAATACCAGACAGGCAATGCTCTCTTTTTATCTCCATGAATATGTAACTTTGACCCAAATACTAATGTAGCACCACAGTGGGCAATACAGCTTTGCTACAAATAAAGTGGTTATTGGGCACTTTCTATTATTCCTTAAACACTTTCAAATATAACATTTGCCTTATAAAATTAGCAATCTCCACTCACATTTACCAAGGCTTTCTTAGAGAATCCTTTATTGATTAATGATAAATTAGGTTAGGCTTATTTGATAGTTAATAGGGTCATTTGCAGTTTTCTCAGAGTCTGAATTAAATTAAAATCTAATTTGGGGTAGATATTGGATGTTTGATGTCCCTTAAAGAATAGCTTTGAGGAAAAAAGATGGCGGCATGAGAGGAGAACACCAATAACTGCCTGGGAAGGGACTTGTGAACAGAGGGCAATCCACAGGGAAACCCTGAGAAACAACCGCAACTAAGAGAACCACACAACGCAGAACAACACCCAAAGGTTAGAGAAAAAAGGGGAGAGCAGGAGAGGGAAGGGGAAGCAGAGGTTCGAGGACAGAGACTCGGAGCGTGGCCCAGGGCTGGCAAAAACAAAGGGGGATTGGGGGACTACGATCAAAGTGGAGCTGGATCGAGGGCGGGCTGGAAGCCGAGACCTGGGGAGCATGGAAGCCCCACAAGACTGTGGACAATTTAACATCTGAACTCAAGGGACAGCATGCAGTGCCCTAATCAGATCATGGAGCCTAAAGTGGAACAGGGACTGTGGAGCAGGACGGCGGCACTTCCCTGCGGGTGGGGTGAGAGCAGGGCACCAGCCCACAACAGCTCAGCACCCCTGACTTATGGAGGAGATTGACTGTGAGGAAGCGCCTTCTGAAGACAGGGCTCTTGGAGTGAGGGCTGGGGCTTGAGTGGGCATAGCTGCATTAGACATGCTTAGAGTGAATCTGGCGGTCTTAACAGAGCCGGGAGCATAGAGCGGCTGCTGCCCAAGCTACAGCCTGTGCGCACAGGGCTTTCAGCGCCCCGACCACCGGGCCGCTGAGGCACTGCCGCGTGCACGCAACCGAGCTTTTGGCGCCCTGCCCACCAGACCGCTACGGTGCCGCTGCCAGCGGGCAAGCACGCAACTGGGCTTTCAGCGCCCTGCCCAACAGGCCACCACGGCACCGCTGCCAGCTTGCCAGCATGCAACCGGGCTTTCGGTGCCCTGCCCACCAGGCCGCTGCGGCACTGCTGCCTGCTCACAATTGCGCAACTGAGCTTTTGGCGCCCTGCCAACCGGGGCGCTGGGGCGCTGTGAGCCGCTTGCGTGCGCGGGTGGCTAAGCTACCCACCAGGACACTGCAGTGTCATTGACTATACATGAGACTGCGTGGCCGACCGGGACCTCTGCCAGGCCCCAGCCCATCCAAGTATTGCCCTGCGGGAGTGGCTTGCAGATACAATTGAAGGAGGGGCAGCCAGGTGGAGCTCCTGCGCCTGGCCCGCACTGAACCACCAGCCCCACTGCTGAAAGAAGAATCTGCTATTGTGTCTCAGGCCTGCCCTAGCTCCTACTTACATGCCCCTACCCCTGGCCACAACTTTACTACCCTGCTATCTAACAGCTAAGACAGCAACCTGAAGTGCCCCAGGACACAGAAGCTGTCTGCTTCCCCCAACCCTCTCCCAAAATCTCCTTCTCCCACAACTGAGCCCAAAAGAAAAAAATAAAGAGAAGTCCATCTGATAGGCAAACCCCCAGAGTGAAAATGTACTCATGCGTAAAGCAAAAAAAAATTAAACATAATGCACACCTCAGAATCCAAAGTCCCTCCAGAAGATCAGGAGCATTCTTTAGTAAAGGACCTTGCACACTTGGAATCAAATCTAAGTGAAACAGAATTTAGGGCTGCATTAATCAAGACACTCAGAGAGCTCACTCAATGCTGGCAAAGTACCCAGACACAGTTAAATGACCTCAAAAAGAAATTTTCTGAGCAAAATGAGTACTTTACCAACAAAATTGAGAAGCTAAAGCAGAACCAAGAGGAACTCCTTGAAATGAAAGGCATCATGGGAGAGCTGAAAAAAAACTGACCAGCATAGGAAACAGCTGACCAACTAAAGAAAAGGATGAGTGAAATTGAAGATACACACATGGAAATGACACAGAGGGAAGAAGAAAGGGAGAGGACAATCAAGAGAAATGAAAGAGCCCTGCAAGAACTTTCTGAGCCCATCAGAAAGAACAATATTAGAATAATAGGGGTACCAGAAGAAAGCAAGATGAAATCTTCTCAGAGTCTACTAAAACAAATAGTAGATGAAAATTTCCCTAACCTGTGGAAAGAATTACAGCCCCAAATCCAAGAGGAAAGCAAAAGCCCTAACTACCTAGACCCTAGCAGATCTTCTCCAAGGCACATTGTTCTGAAGATGACAAAAATCAATGAAAAAGAAAAAATCCTCAAGGCTGCCAGGGAAAAACAAAACATAACTTTCAAAGGAAAACATATCAGGCTATCACCAGACTTTTCAGCAGAAACTCTGCAAGCCAGGAGGGAGTGGAGACCAATCTTCAAAATATTAAAAGAGAGAAATTTCCACCCAAGAATTAACTATCCAGCAAAATTAGCCTTTAGATATGAACGAGGAATTAAGGCCTTGTCAGATATACAGAAGCTGAGGGAATTCTCCAGCTCAAAACTGGCACTCCAAGAAATACAAAAGGAGTCTATCTGACCTGAATCAAGAAATCAAAATAAATGGAGAAAAGCTGGGACAACAAAAAAATAAAAAGGAAAGAAGAAATGGATACAGGATATCCTCATATATCAATCATCACCCTGAATGTAAATGGACTGAATTCACCAATAAAGAGGCACAGGGTAGCAGACTGGATTAAAAAACAAAATCCAACCATATGCTGCCTACAAGAGACACACCTCAGCCACA
>PVKE010030123.1:0-19815 GCA_004027555.1 Craseonycteris thonglongyai
GTCTTCAGTGCATAGTTATTTCTATTCTACTTTTTGACAGATAGAGAGAGAGACAGAGACAGAGACAGTTAGAGAACCGAACTGTGGGAACTCCCCAGTTCAGCACGTGGGTCCTGCCTGGGCCGGAGCCGGGATTCGATCCTCGGTCCTCATGGCCTCAAAGCGAGCGCTCAACCCGCTGAGCCGTCCCGGCTTTCCCTCAAGATATTTTTAAATGTCTGAGAATAACCAATGTGAATTTGTGTTTCTAACAGCTTTATTGAGATATAATTTATATACCATAAAGTTCATGCAATCATCCCCATAACCATAATCTAATTTTAGAACTTTTAAAAAAATATCTTCAAAAGTAAAATAGAAATAAATATGCACTGAAGATAAAATACTCTCTATAAATATAAAAAGATATAAAAAAATAAATAAATATCTTCAAAATGACCATTACTACTCCCCTCCTCAAACTACCCCCCACACTAACATACACACACACACACTTATTCTTAGTTTCTGGCTCTATACATTTGTCTGTTCTGGATATTTCATAAAAATGGAATCAAACAATGTGTAATTGGCTTTTTTTACTTAGCAAAAATTTTTCAAGTTTCATCCATATTGTAGCATGTATCAATCAGTATGTCATTCTTTTTTATGGATAATTTTTAATTAAAATAAACTTTATGAATAATATTTCAAAATGTATAGGTATAGCACATTCTGTTTATTCATTCATCAGCTGATGGACATTTGGGTTGTTTCCACTTTTTGACTATGCTGAATATTACCACAGTGAACACTGGTGCACAAGTTTTTGTATGGACAAGTTTTCATTTCTCTTAGGTAGATATCTTTGAATGGAAATGCTGGGTCATATGGAAACGATGTTTAATCTTTTGAGGAACTGCCAAACTGTTTTCCAAAGCAGTTCACCATTTTACTATAACTATACCATCACCAAAGTATGAGGATACCAATTTCTCTACATCCTTACCAACACTTGATGTTGTCGTTTTTATCCTAGCCATCTGAGCAAGTATGAAGTAGTATCTCATTGTGGTTTTGATTTACATTTCCCTAATGACTAATACTTACTTTGGTTCAATTATTACTTCAAATGAAGACTGCACCCAAGAAATCAAGAGAATGCTAAGACTCAGAAGGGCAGCAATGGAAGAACTAGGAAAGAACAAAAATGTGTCATCAGAGACCAAGGCTATGATCATTCATGCTGTGGTATTCCAAATTACTAGTGTATATATATGTGTGTATCGGACAGTGAAGTAGGCTGATGGAAAAAAACGTGATTCATTTGAAACATGGTATTGGATACCCTGGACTGCCAGAAAAATAAACAAGTGGATCCTCAAGCAAATAAAGACTGAAATATCAATGGAGGCAAAAATGACAAAACTGAAGCTGTCCTCCTTTGGCTACATCATGAAAAGGCAAAGTTCTTTGGAAAAGACAATAATGCTGGGAAAAATAGAAGGCAGCAGGAAAAGAGGAAGACCAAATATGAGATGGATTGACTCCATAAAAGAAGCCACAGACATGAGTCTACAGGAGCTAAGCAGGGCTGTTAAGGACAGGACGCTGTGGATCTCACTCATTCATAGGGTCACCAGGAGTCAGAACGGACCTAATAGCATGGGATACACATGATGACTAATGAAGTTGAGCAACAAGATAAAATTTTTTATCATCTCTAGAAGAATACCCAAAACAGTAGTAATAGTGGTTGCTGCCTCTGGGAAGAAGAAATGAGAGACTAAATTCCAAGTGGTTGAAAGGCTTCCTTTCCACTATGTAATAATCTTTTGTATTGTTTAGATTTTTAGTCACTTGCATCTACTAAAAAAAAAAAAAAAAAAAAGTCAGGCTGTCTGTCCTAGTGAGTCATGGAAAGGCACTGCAGTGCCCACGAACATTTGGAATTCATATACAGAGTCGTGCATGCATGTATTTACAGCTCGCTGAGGGGAGGTTTGTAGCTTCCATCAGATTCTCAATGAATTTCTCCAAAAATATATGAAGCCATAGTCTAGAAATGCAAGTATGTCTGGATAACCAGTGTACCATACTGACATATTGCTGAAACAGCCCTGGAAACACCCTCTTCATAATTATAAGGTACTTACCACATGCCAGGTCCTGCTTGGGGCACTTGACACACTGTAGTTGAACCCTCAAAGCTACCAGAGCTTAAGATAGGGGGTGTCAATACAGATCACTGTCTAGCTGAGCTGGAACCCACCTGACTTTGTTACATATCAGTGCAGAGCTGACCTTTCTGGGAGGCTGTTGATACTTAGAGCAAGCAGGATCTGCCCCTTGCCCCGACATCAAACCTATGAAATAGGTACTGTTGCGTAGGTACTATACAATTCTGTCCGTTGTATAGATGAAGAAACAGAGGCTCAGAGTAACTCCCTAACTTGGCCCAATAGCCAACATTTACAGCCAGTGCCCAACCTCTTAGCCACCCCATGATACCCGTCTCATGGATGCAGAGCAACTCTCCAAACAAATTCATCTGCACACAAAACTAATTACAAAGTATTTGTTGACTTTATCAATGTATTTTTATTTTACAAAAATAAAAAAATCACTATAGGATTATTTAAAATAGGGCACATTGAATTTAAAATAACATTAGTTTCACAAAAAGATCAGCAACATGACTTTTCAGAAATATACCCACTGTACAAACATTAGGTACATGGCAGAAATCTGTTTAATGTCTTTTTATTTATTTTATAAAACAGGACAAGTGCATTTCAAAATACAGTACTTTTGTAGCCATGTCTCACCTGTTCTTCCCAACAGCCCAGGGAGGGAGAACGAACAGATATTACTTACAAGAAAACTGAGGTTCCAGAAATTAAATGATTGACTTTAGCAGCAGAATCAGACCTGAAACCAGCTCTCCTGATTCTTCATCCAGCCATAAATAATAAATATTCTCAAAATAATTGCTCCATTAAAAACATTAGCATTAGTGGGATGGAAGGATTAAGGTGTAGAGAATAAATATCTGTGGGTTGCACGATTTCCACCAGAGAAAGCAGAAAACCTACCGAACCCTTTGCCAGGTATCTGGCATTTATAAAACTTGAGACCTTGAGAAGTGAGTCAAGAACTGCACTGGGACACAAGTAGAAAACCTTTCAGGTCACAGAAGTTTACAGGTAGTGAGTTGTTGGCAAATATGACCCAGAGATCTTAACTTTGGAAAGTGCCATAGGTATTCAGGATGCTCTGTCAGTTGTTGGGTGAGAACGGAGTAACGGGTAATGGCATTTGTTGGGGTAGTTAACATCACATCCTCCCCAGAACCACAAAATTGCCCACATCCTGGGCCCATATAACCAGGGTTTCTGCTTCAGTCTCCTGACACCGGCTCTAACTAACAAATCCCAGAAAGGAAGAGGACTTCATGGATTTGGATGTCTATAAAAGTTGAGGTCCCTTATCCTGTCATTTTGGAGTATGGAAGTTTCTCTCCCTTCTAGGAGAGCAGATATTTGACTTGTGTTTCCTAGGAGATCTTGGATTCTGCCTCAGACCTTAATCTTGACTTGACAGTTGTCTTTCTAATTGAGGATGAGGGTCCTCACTGTGTTGCGGGCATCAGGGGCCAAAAAGCTCAATGCTGTCCAGTTTCTCCTCTTTGTAGAGCAGGATATTCTCCATCAGTTTCCTTTTGGCCTCATTAATTTCAATTTTCCATGAAGTCTCTGTAGCTGACATTTAATGGGGGGGGGGGGGGAAGCCACTTGAACAAAAGGCATTTGGAAATAGGCTATTATTATAATTCTTAGAACATCAACCTTGGTCAGAGTTTCTCACTTAAATCAGATATCTGAATAAGGGGGAGTGTAATGAGCATTTTTATCAACTTCTGCCTTTGAAGGGAAGCCCTGCCACCTGCCCCCACCTTTCAGAGAGCAGGGGGCTTCCATGTTCTTTATGAAAGGCAGGCGGCAAGTAGAGTGAACACATGCACCCTCTGTCTTCTTCCTCTCTCTTCTACATGGGAGGAGGAGCAATAGAAATGGTCAGAGCCTGGGACATTCATTGAACCATGTTTACATTGAAATGGCCTTCAAATTTTTATTTCAGAAGGGAGCTTGGTATATTTGGACCTGAGAGGCAGAAATACAAGGTATCTTTAGAAACAGCATGGTGTTTGTGTTGTGAAGTAAGGATGGAGAGGTGGGCAGGGACAACCACACAGGGACTTGCTGGCCTGGAGGAAGTTTTGACTTGGTCCCTAAGTGTGATGGGGAGCTACACAAAAGCTCTAAGCAAGGGGTGACATGAGTTGTTTTTAAAAACTACTCTCTGGGGAAAGCCGGGACGGCTCAGCGGGTTGAGCGCTCGCTTTGAGGCCACGAGGACCGAGGATCGAATCCCGGCTCCGGCCCAGGCAGGACCCACATGCTGAGCTGGGGAGTTCCCACAGTTCGGTTCTCTAGCTGTCTCTGTCTCTGTCTCTCTCTCTATCTGTCAAAAGTAAAATAGAAGTAAATATGCACTGAAGATAAAACAATTACTCTCTATAAATATAAAAAGATATAAAAAAAAAAAAAAAGAGATAGTATAAATGTATTAAAAAAAAACAAAAACAAAAAACTACTCTCTTTGGCCTCTGGAGAAAGGACTGATGAGGGGCCATAGTGGATCATGAAGGACAAAGGGAGGTTGTACAGTCAGTCATCCAGCAAGAGGATAGCAGCTTAGACCAGACAGGAAGTTGGGGGCAATGCAGAGAAGCAGATAGAGCTGAAAGACATTTAGGTCAATGGACAGGACTGGATGATGAACTGGATATGGGGTGGGGTGGGGGGCAAGGAAGAGGGAGTTGTCAAGAATGACACTACCAGGTTCCTCTTTGTGCAGTTAGCTGGTAGGTGAATGGCGGAATAACCAAGTGAATGCATGAATGAAGGAGATAGAAGAAATAAATGATGGGCTAAGTTGGGGATACATAAATGAGTGTGTACATGCACTCAGACCTCCACACACTTACCATCCTGGGGAGGCTGTGGACTGGAACAGATCTCAGAGGAGGAGTCGGCCTGCATCCTGCCTTCTCCATCCTCTGGGGGAACAAGCAAAACAGCCGTCTCAGACCGGGGTGCCGCCCCCATGAAGGAGGAGGCATCAAGGCTGGAATTGTCCACATCATCTGTTTCTTCTGGAGTGTTGGAGGAAGAGCCTGTACCCCCAGAAAGCCCACTCCAAGGGAGCGATGTCTCCTGACCGCTGAGCCGCTCTTCCACAGTGGCCACAGAGCCACACACCTTGGGAAGGAGAGAAACAAGAGCATTCACCAAGAATTCTTTCTGAAATAAAAAATCTAATAGGTCTCTCAGACCTCAGGAGAGACATTTGATTCTTTGTTAAGAATCAAATGCTTGTTGCTTTGTATGGAAGAAAAATAGCCTAGCTTTGAAAAGAATTTAATTTCCCCCCACCTCACTCTAGCCATAGACGAGAGCACAAGACCAACAGGGACCAATCATAGTATCAAATTGCTCTGACCTTAGTGATTGGTCTAGGTTTGGGCATGTGACCTATGCAGGCCAATCAAAATCCTTCTCTGAGACTTTTTCCACCTAAAGCTTATTGAGGAAAGACTCCCCTTTCCTTCAGAGTCAGACTCCTGACCACACACAGAAAACCCATTTACAGTAGGTGAAAATGAAACCCCAACACAGAATAAAGCAGAAGCAAGAGATGAAAAGAGAAAGCAACAGGCACATACACAGATAGTTCCATCTTTGCTGGCTGAGACCTTCTGGGTCTAGTTGCTTTAGCGATGCCTGTCTTGTCTGCTGTTTGGTTAAGTGAGTCAATAAATTCATCCATTCATTCACTCACTTATCTATCTATCTATCTATCTATCTATCTATCTATCTATCTATCTAATCTCTCTCTGTGTGTGTGTGTGTGTGTGTGTGTGTGTGTGTGTCTCATTTGAGTTGAGTTTCTATCACTTTCAACTAGAAATGCCCTAAGTAGGGGATGACGAGATAGATCAACAGATGGAGGGCTTTTGCCTTGAAAACATGAGGTCCAGGGATTGAATCCCAGCCCCAGTTCATGCAAACCCATATGCTGAACTGTGGCACAACTGGTAACTGCAGGGATGGCCGCAAAGGTTCTCGACTTCCATACAGGAGGCCCCCAGTTCAGTTCCAGCCCCACAAAGCCTCACATCCACCTGGGTGGAATGTAACCATGTGGTAACTAATGATGTACAATTAATTATGAAGACTTTCTCACTCTCACCTTCTCTCAAACAATAAAATAAAGCTTAAAAAAAAAAAGAAAAAAAAGAAATGCCCTAAGTAATATAGACATTGTTCTTGAAGGTTTTTTCTGATTAGAAAGGTTAGGAAAATTAGAGGAAGAAAAATAATGTTTTCTTTTCTTCTATCTATCTATCTATCTAAGAATCTGAGTTAAGTTTCTATCACTTTCAACTAGAAATACCCTAAGTAATATAGATATTGTCCTTGAGGGTTTTTCTGGTGAGGGAGGTTAGGAAAATTAGAGGAAGGCAGGAAAGGAATGTCTCTTCTCTCTCTCTCTCTCTTTCTCTCTCTGTCTCTCTGTCTCTCCTCTCTCTCACACATAAAGGGCATAATACCAACATTACCCTTAAAAACAATAACAAATCTCATTTGCTCAGTGACTTGCAATTTACAAAGCACATTTGACACATGATACACAATGAGTTTTTAATAGATTAAAAATTAAAAGATCAAAGAGATTAAGTTCCCTGCTTAAGGCCACCCAACTATGAGTGACAGAACTGACCACTGAACCCAGTCCTGCTTGTCTTAAAGTTCATGACCCAGTTGATCTCCCTTCTTCCTAGGTTGGTTGTAAAATACTGGAGGCAAGGACCATTCTTCATTCCTCATGACAGGACTGTCCTGAAAAATATCCAGCCATTGTGAATATAATGAGAACAGTTACATGGCTGGATACTTTCCAGACAGCCCTGTATACTTAAAGTGCTCTATCCCCGTTATTGTATGTAGCAAATGCCTCCTCAGGATCCTTCAAGGCCCAGTTCAAATGTCACCTCTTGAGATAAATCTTCACAGTAAAATGCCCAATAAATATCTGCCAAGCTTAAAAGGACATTCCCTTTATAGATGTGGCCACGTAACTAGGTTCTGGCATATAGGTGTGAGAGAAACTGAAGTGCACATTTCCAGGTCACACATTCAAAAGGATGGGGGTGTGTTCTCCTCTCCCTTTTAACAGCCTTTCAGTGACTGGCATACAGATATGATGATCTGAGCTACAGCAGCCATCTTGAACTCTGAAATGGAAGCCACATGGTAAGAAGAGCAGAGCAACAATAAAGGAGCCTGGGTTCCAAATCCCATGGCACTGCCGTATCAGCTCTGGGCTATCTATATTCAAATTATGAAGCTAAAGAGAATAATCTTCTATCTCATTTAAACCTCTGCATCTTGGAGTCTCTTCATTATAGTAGCTTCTTCCAGAGTACTTTAATTGCTACACTGAACAAAAGAATGAAATGAATGAAGAGATGAACACTTAAATGAAAGAATAAGTGGTTGAGGGAGAGAGATATTTTTAGGATGTAACCTGATTATGTCCTGCCCCTGCTTAAAACCCCTAGTGACTTCCTCAAAATCCTGACTGCCTACAGAGCCCTCTATTATTGGGCTCCTCCTTCCTCAGCAGCCTCATCACAAGACACTTTGCCCTGTGTACTTTGTGTTCCAGACACTCTGACCTTCTTTTAAGCCCTTGACTGTGCAAAGCTCTCTCAACTCAGGCTATTTGCATAAGTTGTTCCTTCTGCTCCGATAGTTCTTCATCAGCTTGCACATCACTTCCTGGGAAAGTCCTCCTGGGTGGGGCCCCTGTCATACACTATCCCAGCACTCACACAGTTGATTATTGTAAAATGTCTGTGAGCTCCTGGAAAGTGGAACTGGCCTGCCTTGTTCACTGAAATATCCCCAGGGCCCAGCATAGCACCGCTGAAGGAATGACTGAACCCTGTGACACTTGGGCATAGGATAATAGCCCAGGCTCAGAATAATAACTCGGGTTTCTAGCTCCTGCTACATCTGATGCAAGAGGGTGTGGACATTGGGCTGAATCAGGAGTCCAGAGAGCGCTGACAGAAACTCACTCTGTGGGGAAGCCGGGATGGCTCAGCGGGTTAAGCGCTCACTTTAAAGCCCCGGGGACGGAGGATCGGATCCTGGCCCCAGCCCATGTGGACCCATATGTTGAACTCAGGTGTGCTTCCCATGTGGGAGGCCCCAGTTCAGTTCTCAGTACCCGGTCCAGACCCTGGCTTGAGGGGCCATGACTCCCATGCAGGAGGCCACCAGCCCGGTTCCTGCCCTGTGCAGCCCCCGCCTACCTGTGTGGAATGAAACCATGTTGAAAGCTGATGACATACAACTGTGGAGACTGCTCTGGGCCCTCCCCTTTCTCTCTGTCTCTCTCTCTGACTCTCACTCTCTCTCTCTCTCTCTCTCTCTCTGACTGTCAAAAAATAAAATAAATCTTAAAAAAAAAAAAAGGCAAGAAAGAAACTCACTCTGTGGCCCCATGTTCTCCTCTCAAAACCTTCACTTCCCTATCTATAAAATGGGAAGCTTAGGCTACAGCAGTGGTATTTGAAAAGCTTTTTCAGCTATCAAACCCTTTCCTCAAATAAAACGCTGAGAACCCAACATAATTATAAGAAGTGAAAGTGGTGTCTGCTTGAAGTCATGGGTAGAACCTATAGCTGCCCACAGCCCTCTTGCTGCCAAAAGCAACTCCTGAGGGACTTTCCAGGAGTCTCTCTCTGCCAGACACCACTTGAAAATCACTCAGCTACATGATTTCTAAGAGTCCTCTCAGGCAGTAATTTTGCCCTTAGAAAGATCTAGCAGTGGTCCCCAAATTTCTGCCTGTTACCATGTAAACCACCTCTACATATCCTGTCCATAGGAAACATTTTATCCCATGGTGGCTAATTTCTGGGGTGTCTGCCTAGCCCATGGGCTAAGCACGCACCCCTTCTCTAGGACCTGGCCCTTCCACCTGCTGACTGCTAGGTTTATACACTGGACCTCATCCCCCATCTTACCCGATTGGCCAGTAAGTAGACACCTAACCCTAGTGAGGCCAATCAGGTTCTCTCACTGAGATGCTGGAATTGGGACCTGGAGACTTGGGTCTCTTGGTGGGGGTAGAACGACAACATGTGAATGAATATAGCCACGTCCCCTAACCAAGAAGATGAAGGAGGAAAAGTGCCCCACCCCCCTTACAGAGAGAAGAGGAATAAGGCAGATTCAGAGAAAACAGAGTTCTGTCAACATTTGAGGGTACAGTCCTGGGCCCCTGAGGCCTGCAGCATACAGCCCTTGGGCTCCTAAGACACCCTTATCCATATACTGCCCTGTTTTGCCAATGTAAGCTCCAACACGTTCTGCTACTCGAAACCCAATACGGCCCTGGTTTACATTAATAAAGTCACTTCTTGGTGAAAGGATCAGCCCTGAGCCTTAACCTAGTCCCTGGTAAAGCAGAGCCATGAGGCCCCCAAAAGTAAGGCCTTGCTGGGGAAAGGCTGAGAGTCGAGCTCACCTCTGCCAGGCTGGCGTTCCGCCTCCGCAGACAGAGGCAAGTGGCCGCAGCCAAGACCTGGGCACAGTCGTCCGGTAGCCTCCCTGCTCTCTTCTCCAGGTACTTCTGGCAGATCTCCTGGGCCATCTCTTTCTCCATGCCAATCTTCCTGGAGCAGAGTGAGGTGGTACTGCTCGGAATTTCACTGAGGAGTAAATCCTTCTGTGGGAAGAAGAGTGGAAACAGACCCAAGTGAGCTGCAGGCATGTGGGATCCAAACACACCTGACCCACCCACCTCCATGAATGCACCAGAGCTGCAAACACTAATCAGAAAAGCAACAGGATTTTTAAAAAGAGATGCCAGGATCCCAGAAACAAGCAAACATCCAAGAACTGGAGAATTGCTAAATTCCCTACATGCACAGGGCATTCCATAGTACACTAATAAAAAATACTACAAATGCAGTGGCTTAACTTTTCTAGGTAGGCCTCACTTGCTTCATCAGGAAAATGGGCTAATAAGACTTAAGAAAAAGATTAAATGACATAATACATGTAAAGCATAAAGTATGATACTAGACACAGAGTAAACATTCAATAGCTTATTAGTGATAATAATTAGTGGTAATAATAGCAATCATTTATATACAACTTACTACATGCTGAGCACTTTACTTATATTAATAATTTAATCTTATTAACAATTACAGGGATAACATGATATAAAATAAACATTTTAGGATGTAGGATGCTGACCCATGTATTAATGTATTTAATAAGAGAAATTAGATCAGGAGTTGCCGGGGGCTGGATGTGGGGAAGGGGGACTAACTATAAACGGGCCTGAGGGAATTTTCTGGACTGATAGAAATATTCTATATTTTGATTGGGGTGATAGTTACATGACTGTCTACATTTGTCAAAACTCATACCTCCTGTATACGTCAAAAGTGTGAATTATACCGCAATAGAAATGCACACGTATGTCCAGAAGGAGACCCTCACAAACAGGTACCTAGCAGCTTTATGTGTAACGGTCAAAAACTGGAAACAGTTTGTGGCACATCCATGCAATGGAACACCACCCAGCAACAAAAGAAATGAGCCACCCCCACACACACAGAGCATGGCTGTATCTCAGAAAAACTAGGCTGAGTAGAAAAAGCCAGACTACAAAAAGAGCACACACTTCATTTATATAAAACTCCCAAAAATGGAAACTTTTATACAGTGACAGAAAGTTGATCCATGGCGGCAGGGGATGGCAGGAACAGGGAGGGACGTGAGGGGTGGATTGGAAGGAGAAGGGGTAATTTCTGGGGTAGTGGGAATGTTCATTATCTTGATTTAGTGACAATCTTACAGATATACGCATATCAAATTTTATCATATTATATGCTTTAGCCTCATTATTTATAAATATTTATAAACCCATAGTCACAAAGTTATTTATAAATAATTTTATTGTAGTCCATGGTGTGTATGATTATATTGCAATTCCTTTAACCATCTCCAAAATGATAGATATTTCACTTATTTGAGGTGCTTCCCCATCAAATAATGTTACAACACACATCTTTGTTCCTCTGCCTTTCCTCACCTGTGTGTGTGTTTCCCTAATATACAAGTGAAACGACTGTATCAACACACATTTTAAATTTTGATGTTGGGAAGCCAGGAAGGCTTAGCAGGTTAAGGACTCGCTTTGTAGCTCTGGGGACCGAGGATCGAAACCCGGCCCCAGCCTGTGCGGGCCCATGTGCTGAACTGGGGTATGGCCCCCCAGTTCGGTTCTCACTGGGGCGAGCTTCCACGTAGGAAGCCCCTGGTTCAGCCCTCAGTTCGCAGGTGTGCCTCCCATGCAGGAGGCCCCTGGCCCAGTTCCCACCTGTGCAGCCCCCGCCCACCTGTGTGGAATGGAACTATGTCAAAACTGATGACAAATAACTATGGAGACTGCTCTGGGCCCTCTCTGCCTCTCTCTCTGTCTCTGTCAAAAACAATAAAATAAATCTTTTTTAAAAATTCATTTGATGGAAATTTCCCCCCAAAAACAGTCAGCACAAACACTCCCCCAAGCATAGAGGAGAAGTCTGCTTCCTCCTATCCTGGACCACACTAGGTGTCAGTAGCTTTCATCTCTGACTTGAACCTTACTTGTGCATGTACCACAAGGGGAGATGATAAGAGACCATATTTGGGGCTAGAAGAAAAAGAAACTAGATTAAAAAAAAAATGATATCCTTCACATGTTTAGAAACCATTAGCAGAAAAAACATCCTAGCAAATTTCATACAAGTGTCTCGAAAGCCTTCTCCTGTGACATTCACCCAGGAAGCCCCAGAAAACTGCTGGGGGAAAGCATCTCAAGAGAACTGTCAGGAGAGGAGAAACCGCCCCAAACCACCCAAACCACATCCAAGTTGCCCAAACTTTGCAGTATGTGGAGCTCACAGCCCAAAAGGGGCAGAGCTTGGGAAGTTCAGCAGGTGGACAAGTTGTGACTTTCTTTGTGTAGGAGAGGCCTTTAGTGCTCCACCCAAAGCTCAAGGGAATGTTTGGGACGGAGTCACAAAAAAGCTAACTGGCCTCAACAACAAGTCAGAAAAGGAGAGCCCCCCTCAAAATGATGAAGACCAGAGCTTGCACAGAATTTGGAACTGTACAGGAGCCAAGGGTTCAAATCCCAATTGATCTCACTTAAGGGCACAAGACATGTCTCTTCACCTTGACCTTAGTTTTCTCATCTGTAAGATGGGAATGATGATAATACTGGTTGGACTGCCATGAGAATTACACAAGCAAGAGAGTGTCAGGGTTGAGAACTAGAATCTGCGGTCCAGAAGACCTAACTCATGTATAGCTGAATAACATAATGCCTCTATCAATCTCATGGGGATTTTGAGATGATTTAGAAAGATAACTTATGGAAAATGCCAAACACAGAGTCAAGCTGTGTTGTTATATTTTTGAAATGGCATTACATAGTATGATAGTTCTTTGAACCTACCAAAAATGGAAGTTACTAGATTTATTATAGAAACCTACTTAAAAGGGCTGAAATTAATTTTTACCAATTTTAGGACAAACCCTATTTGATTGCCTGATGTGTAGAGAGAAGAAATGAGTTTTCTCTAAACATTCTAAATTTTATTATCATGACAAAGTCATTGTTGGCTGGCAGGGGGGTGGGTGGGAAATTAAAACTACTTTGCACAGATGCATATCAAACCCTAAAGCTAGGCCTCATTAGCATCTATAAAATGGGTACAGTGGAGGTCCCTGCCCTCCTAACCCTTCATAGCTGTGAGGCCCAAATGCACCACCCAGCCAGAAGTGACTGGTTCCCTTACCAGATAAACTGGGCTCCGGTTGTTATCCATCACAGGGATGCCAGTGAGGATCTCGGCTAACACCTGGAGAGAACACGGAGTTAGCACAGTTCAAGCACTCATGCACAATGTCAGGCAGGAGATTCTGGCCAAGATAGAAGCTTCTTCTTGGTAATAGAGTCTGAGCTCCAAGCCTAGTTTTGCCATTTGCCAGCCTAGACACTTGCCCAAAATCTGGAACATGAGAATATCACTACATTTCCTCCAACTAAGCCACCCAGCTGGTAGTAGAAGGTTCAAATTAATTGATAGCAAGCCAGGGAGGATGGAAACCAAATGTGTATGTATTACCATCAGTTATACATATACACACATATACACATCCACATTTATATATATACATCTACTATATGCATGCACATGTGCATATACATATAATAGATACACATATGTATAAACATATATATATATATAATGTGCGTATATACATTATATATGTACACATACATATCTCTCTCTATATATACATATATATACACACACACCCTATATTTTAAAGATAATTTCATTTAAAAATCCATCAGAAATGGTAAGCAAGCATTGCTATGTCAATCTCAGGAAAGAAGGAATCCATGTGTAAGTATCTAATCTCATGTGTAAATACAGAAAATCTCAGCAACATGAACAGCACGTTTCATCTACAGGCTTTTCTTAAGATCACTTGTTCATTAATTCATTTGCTCACAAAACAAGCACAGACCTGAGTCAGTGTAATCCACACAAAACTAACAAACTGTGATGTGTCTTAGTGAACAGGAAACCTCCTTTGAACAAGAATTCTCAGCAGAGATAATAGCATGGTGGTTAAAGGCACAGACAGGCCTGGGTTCAAACGCTGACTCTGTTCCTCATATGGGGATCTTTGGACAAGTAACTAGAGCCTGTGTCCTCATCTGGTAAATGGGGATCTCGTGGTTGTGAATATAAGGAGTGAGTACCCACTCTTAGTGTCAAATCTCTCCCACAACTCCTTTAGAAGTAACTCACAAAAGGTTCACATTTACTGCCAAGAAATCCTCACTCCCAGAGGAAGGGCCCCCAGTTAGTAACAGACTGGCAGTGACCAAGAGAGGGCAGCAGGGGGCACCTCCTGCTGCAAGTGGACAGGAACCAACTGAATAGGGACTCCCCACCAGCATCTGCCAGAAAGGAAGGGAAGAACAAGGGAAATTGAATAAACAAACATTTCCTCTGCTTCTTCCTCACAGCAGGCTTTGTGCAGGGCCTTTTACAGAGGTCATTTAGTGCTCATAAAACAAAACAAAACAACACCAAGAAATGTAGTATTCCCTAGAAGGAACCAAAGTTCAAAATTATATTGTCAGTCAGTGGCAGGGCTGAAAAGAAGAGTGCAGGGAGCCAGTGGAGACCCAGCAAATGAATGAATTAATCATCAATCATCAAATGTTATACCAAGAGCTGAGTTAAAAACAGTAAACAGAAATCAGGAATGAGGGCATAAAGGTATGAATAATAAAAATAACCACTATAATAATAATAATTTTGATATGTGCCGGGTATTTTACTGACCAGTTTATGTATATTATCTTATTAATCTCTTTATGTATCCTTACCCCCATTTTACAGAAAATGAAACTGAGGCCCAGAGTAATAGGTGATGTACCCCCTAGGTCACACAGCTGAATGTAACTGAGTTGAGACTCAAACCCATGCTCTTAAGCTCTGCACTACAGTGTCTGGCAATCTGCAGCTTCAGTTCCATCATGTCTTACAAGAGCAGGAGCCTGGGCGAGCCCTGCTGAGCTTTACTGAGCCAGCCACTCAGTGGGGCTGACCAGGGCAAGGAAACCAGGAGAGTCAATGGGCTGCGAGACAGAGGAAAGCGGAATCTGACACATGGAGGTCTGGCTAAGGGCAGAAGGTAGCACAGGAGGAAGGCACTAGTGGGAGAGGTGGACAGAAAGGAGACAGTGGTCAGAAAGTGCAGAGTTCTCAAACCTTCTTGGCAACCTTAAACGCACCAAACCTGTAGAGTTCTCAGTAGGCTGACCAGAGGTACTGTTTTAAACAGGACAGAAAACAACAGTACTTACTGCCCCGTTTCAAATAGTATGTGTATGGTCAGCCTCGTCTCATGAATTTAGCCCAGGGGGACTAGGCAGACCATACATACTGTCTGAAATGGGAAGTACCATTGTTTTCTGTCCCATTTAAAATGGTACATATGGTCAGCCTAGATCTCAAGGGACTGGTATTCTGCAGAAATCTACACTGGAGGTTGTTATCCTCAGAGCATGAACTCCTGTGCGGGGAGGGGTGGGTTAGTTACATTTACAGTCCACACACCTTCCACACACAGTAATGACAGGATGGTGGGGAGGAGGGAGGCTCGATGAGTAAATGGATACTGAATGCATGGGTTGCTACTGGATGGATGGATGGATGGATGGATGGATGGATGGATGGATGGACGTTGAATGGTTGGATAGATGATTGGAAAGATGGATGGACTGATGGACAAATCAGATAGATGAACAAACAAAGACAAACACAACTGGATAATTAAATGAATGACTGGATGAAAATCAGGAGACAATATCTGTAGCCTACTACAATCTGGACTCTTATAAGTGCCTTTATTTGGAGAGTAAGCAAACTTTTTTTGTAACAGGTTAGATAGTAAATATTTTCAGCTTTGTCAGCAACAAACCAAATCTCTGTCACATATACTTTGTTTTTAAATCATTATTCTTAAATCTTTTATAAATGTAAAAACTATTCTTTTATCTAGGTCATACAAAATAGGCCATGGGCCAGTTTGGGCCCCTGAGCCATAGTTTGCTAACCCCTGCTGTGCTTTGATGGAACATATCTATGAGCCTCTATCATAGCCTGTGCTTACAAAGGAGCCATGGGAAGGACAAATGAGTGCAGGACCAACTCTAAGAAGAGAAAGAAGGTCTTACTATTCCACAGCTAAAGATGTCCACTCGCTTTGTCAGCTGTCCCACTCTGATGAAATCTTCTGGCAGATATGCAGCGGAGGCCTGGAAAACATGGGTCTTCATCATGGTGTACTTTGACCTTTTGTTGACAGGACACAGGTAAGCCATTGGATGGGCCAGCAAGGGGGTGAAGTTTTGGTCCAGCAAAACATTGGAGCTGTGGGAAAGAAAGCAGAAAGAACCTTCTCATTTGGGGCTGGAAAAGAAGCAGCTGCCACAGAGATCCTTTGGAAAACAACTTAACAGTGAGCAGTGTCAGCCCTAGCAAGTAAGGGTCTCTGAAGATCCTCACCATGGAGTTTCAGAGCCAGTTCTGATAGGGTAGCCTACTCCCACCAGCAAACGGTGGAGCTAAGATCAATCCTGCTGCCTCAGGAATGGCACTTGGTGTGATCAGCGAGGTGCAGCTATGCCGGTCCCCACAGATGCTCATAGGTTGTGAGGGTTCAGTCCCTTCCAAAGCTGTTCCAACCCCCAGCTCCAGCCCGGTTGACTCAAGTCTAAAGGCCAGCATCCTTTGTGACTGAACCTGCTCAGATTATGGGGAATAAGAGCAACAAAAATGTCTTGGACGTAGTCATCTAATCCATGGGAGTGAAATCTCAGAAAGCACTCCAAAGTGTGGGGGAGGGAGTGGGGGGGGGGAGACAAAAAACTAAGTTACATGTATAAAAATACTCAATGTAGAACTAACACCTAATTTTTTTTTTAAGTATACACCAATTCTAATGTACACTATTAGGAGTCGGTAAGTAAATTATGGGCAATCCCTGCAACAGAGGACTAAGAAGTCACCAAAAATGTTGACATGCAATGTGAGGAAATGGTTAGCATGTTTAAATAAAGGGGTGAAAAGTGAATATGAATTGGTAACCAGGTGTCCACACTCCTTTAGAGCTAAGATTTTTGTGTGGGCAGGGGCTGAAAAAAGAAAGAAAAATGGAGGCCAGCTGATAAGTCAGGCCAATGAGCTGGGACAGCCTCACATCCTTTTTTTTTTTAAATATTTTATTTATTTATTTATTTATTTTTGAGAGAGCGAGCAAGAGAGAGAGAGAGAGAGAGAGAGAGAGAGAGAGAGATACAGAGACAGAGAGAGAACTGAACTGGGGGAGCTCCCCAGTTCAGCATATGGGTCCATACGGGCCAGGGCTGGGATTCGATCCCTGGTCCCGGTGCTGCAAAGTGAGCACTTAACCCACTGAGCCATCCCGGCTTCCCACACATCCTTTTTTAAAGATTTATTTTTATTGGGTTTTTGGTGTTTTTTAATGGAAATAATAGCACTACTTTGAAAGTTGCTGCAAGTATTAATATCTATTTATTTTTTAATTGTTTTTTGACAGAGAGAGAGAGAGAGAGAGAGAGATACAGAGACAGAGAGAGAACTGAACTGGGGGAGCTCCCAGTTCAGCACGCGGTTCCGCACGGGCTGGGGCCGGGATTCGATCCTCGGTCCCCAGTGCTGCAAAGTGAGCGCTTAACCCACTGAGCCATCCCGGCTTCCCCAGCCTCACATCCTTTTATTTATTTTCGTGCTATTACTGCTGTTTGTGCAACCAAATAAGAATCAGTGGGGAGGAAAGAGGAAAGGGCTTCTCCTTGCCAAATGGAGAGAGGACTTTGGAGAAGTGTAGGTTCTACAGATTTCAAGCTCCATTCTGCCAGATTCTCTGGTATCTTCTGGAATCTCGCCTCATGCTGCCAGTCCTCAGGTGAAGATCTCTTGCTGTTGGATGTTTGGGAGTATGATACTAGAAGCTGGGGTGCAAACTAACCTGCAGGAAGCCTCCCTGATTCAAGTTGCTCTCACTAACAGCTACCCAAGGGTTTGGGGGAGTTTGGGGGTGGGCGGTGCGGGGAGAGTGTGGTGCAGGTATCTGGGAAGACCCTGAACATGGAGCTCAAAATCCCAGGGGGCTTGGCAGATGTGTCCCAAACTTCAAGGACCAGGTGCAGACTAGCTGGCTGGGTAGGAAATAAAATACATCAAGCGTGTGGGGTGCTTGTGGGGAAAACATGAGTTCAGAAAAACAAATGTGACAGAGAAGCAGTTCATGCTGACAGTAATCAGAGACACAATCCAGAAGCGCTGATTTTTTGAGGGCATAACAAAGAAAGAGACGCAAAGAAGGTGAGATGGGGAGAGAAAGGCAGAGACGAGAGACAGAGGAAGAGGAGGGGGACCCAGGAATGTGTGCCATCTCATCCCTTCAGCCTAAGCCCTTGGCAGAGTCCAGCCCACCTCTCACCTCTTGACATTTCCGTGGATGATGTCCAGGCCGTGAAGGTACTCCACAGCACGAAGCAGCCCTGAGAAGATACTGATGCGCTGGGGCCAGAGGAGGACAGCTGAGTCACCCTACGAGAAAGAAAAGGACTTTATAAAGGCCCAATGGCAGGGTCCTGGGTCCTGTTTCTCCTCCACCTTGTCACATGCTTTACAACAAGGCTTGGCCAGCATGGTTTACTGGTAGAATCGCAGTTTTGACATCCGACTGATCTATGCATAAATCCCAGCTTGCACATGCACTAGCTGTGTGACTTTGGAAAAGACACTCAACATCTCTGAGCCTTGGTTTATTCAGATATAAAATGAAAAAGTTAATCCCTATGCTTTAGGGTTGTAAAGATTCAGAGGAGTGTGTGGTATGCTCCTAGCATAGGGCCTGCTACATGTGGGTGTTCAATAAACAGCAGCTATTTTTATCATGACTATTACAGTGGCAGCTCTAGAATTTTTCTCTAGGAGGGGCTGCTTGGAAGAGGAGCTAGGGAGCTTGTGTTGGCACACCAGGGACATGGGCCTTATGCCCATTTTATGTGTATTTGCAGAGACTTCACAAGGGCTGATGGGATTGGGGATGGCTAAAGTACTCCACTCTCCCCCAGCTGCTGCCACTTGTTCTAAGACTGAATTTCCAGACTAAATCACCACTTAGTTTTCAAGTCATGTCTTAGGTCCCATACCTTCTAAGAACTGGCCTTGCTAATAGATTTCTTCTCCAAAACTCTGAAATCTGGGATGCCAGGATAGCTCAATAGGTTGAGCGTTTTTCTTGCAACTATGAGGTCCGGAGACTGAATACCAGCCCTGGCCCATGCAAACCCATGTGCTGAACTGTGGTGCAACTGTAACTGCTGAGATGGTGGCGAAGGCTCTCGCCTCCCTCATGGGGTGCCCCATGCACCCCAACAACCACCTGTGTGGAATGAAACCATGTCACAACTAATGATATACAACTATGGAGACTGCTCTGGGCTACCCCTCTCTTAACAGTAAAATTTTTTTTTAAGTGAGTGCTATGGGACACCTTTGTCTTGTTGTTGACTTAAATAAAATTCCTCTTGTCAAATAAAATTTTTATAGGCTTTTAGCATATATCCTGGCCCAACTTCTCTTTTTTTTTTTTTTAACTGAACTGGGGGCCTCACCGCATTCGGGAAGCACACCCCAGTTCAGCATGTGGGTCCACCTGGGCTGGAGTCGGGATTCGATCCTCAGTCCTTCAAAGCGAGCGCTTAACCCGCTGAGCCATCCCGGCTTTCCCAAACCAACTTCTCTTCTTGAAGGGTCTCTCTGGATGGCCCCTCTTCTCTCTGGACATCTCTCTAAGTCCTTAACGCTTGATTCTCTAACATGGTGCCACCTGGTCCTGTTCTCTGACCATGACCCAGCCCCTTACCTGACCCTGGAGTCTGTCCTGTAAAGAACCATTTGCCATGTAGGGGTAGATCAAGCTATAAAACTCTTTTCCAGTGCAGAAGCCCAGCAGGCGTAAGACATTGGGGTGGCAGCATCTGAAATCAGGCATCAGTGCAAAGGTGAGG
>PVKE010030124.1:0-19823 GCA_004027555.1 Craseonycteris thonglongyai
TATTACTGTATAAGGTTTTGTAATTAACCTTATTAATTAGCACTGACACGTTTAAGTAAATACGTATACTGTTGTAATTTTTGTCTTAAATGAGTAAAGTATGAATACTGTTTACATATTTAAAACATTCTTGTACCCGCATACATGAAAATTCCTAGGGGCAAATCCTACTTCGCGGTTTTTCAGCTTTCGCGGAAGGCTCTGGTCCCCATTAACCGCGAAAAACGAGGGATCACTATATATATAGCTATATATATATATATATATATATATATATAGCTATATACTGGAGTGCACTATGTAGTGGAGTAGTCTCTCTCTCTCTCTACTCCAATACACAGATATAGATATGGATATGGATATATAGATGATTATATATATATATATATATATATAATCAGATGATTATAGAGAGAGGAGAGAGAGAGACTAAGAGCTCACAGATAATTAAGTCTGTCATGGTAAACTAGATTTCGTCCCTTAGTAATTCTATTTCACATCTCACACTTAAGTATTTCCAAGCTAAACAGTATACCAAGTAGACAGAAGGATTTGTTTTGTAAAAACAGAAACTCAGTTCTAATATATTGGGCTGAACTCTTCAAATTTTACAGTACCTCTGCAAATACACATAGAGATTATTAAAGTATATGGTTTTATTTGTAGGATTGATCTCATTGAGAAATAAACACGCCTGAAACTCGAAATGTGGGGTTAATACCTTTGAGATTAAGAAAATAACATAAGCCATTTATTTTTCCAAAGGAAGTGTACTCTGTGTAGTCCTATAAATGCGTGTTTGATTTGCATGAGAACAATGTACCTTTGATCATAGTAGTATGTGGCATACTGTCAATGAAGATAGGCTCTGCTTGATTAGATATGAGGAGAAGTTAAATACAGGTAAGGGAAAGTGGATTTCGCACATATTCTAGCCAATTCCTCTAATCCATAATCCATTTATATTTCTGTAGACTCTTTTAGTACTTTCTTCATTGAACATAGGAACACCTATTTTCCCCAATACTCAAGTGCCCCAAATTAGTAGATATATAATATTGGCCAGAGGCACTTGTCTATGTAATCAGAGTGAAAAAAATTTGCTCAGATAATTGCCTATTTCCTTAACAGAACTTAACAACAAAGAGGTAATGCTCAATTCTTTTATAAATTACCTAGTTCTCATCTATCCTTTTTACAAACCTTTGCTGGATTGGAGTCTTCTTTCTTGTTTACAAGAACTATAAAAATATGAGTGCCATCTAAGTTTTAGAAAAAATTAGTAACCAAGTCAAATTGTGGCTTCTTCTATACCTTAGATCAGGGGTATCAAACTCAATTAAAACATGGGCCATTTGGTGCAACAGGCAAGATTCACGTGGGCCACATCACATTTACAAATTTTGTTAAATTTATATTCAGAAGTGAGGATTCAGGAATATGGATAGGATAATTAAAACACTATATAATTGCTTTTATTTAAACATTTATTTTATTTAATGTATTTATAAAACTAAAATTATTCTTTTTTTACCTGAAACTATTTTTTTCATAACAACTTTTTCTATTTTCATTTTATTTCAGAGCATTGTGGGCCACAAAGAATTACCTCAGGGGCCGCATGCAGCCCCCGGGCCACCAGTTTGACACCCCTGCCTTAGATAAACAACAGAATGATATCTTATAAGCACCCGACACAATGTCCAACAGATTTCTAATTCTTATCATTTATAATTTGATTCTTTCCTAGTGGTCAGCTTATGGGTCAACAGGAAGAGTGTGGATAGGGAGCTTGAGATAATGGATTAGTAGTAGGGGAGAGAACAATAGAATCCCCCTGACAGAGCTCCCTAACATTATCAGTGACACAAATGTCTATCTTGCTGACCTTCCCTTGTGAAAATGTCACCCATGGTGGTGATGACCCAACCTTGACTGATAGTCTCATTTCATTGGAAGAAGCAAGGGTCTGGGAACTGAAGACAAGAAATAAAAGGACACACAAAGAAGCAGGAGCATAGATTTGCTTCTGGCTCATCTGTGATCACTAGAAAGCTCCCAAACACCATGGTGCATTTTACTACTGAAGAAAAGGCTGCTATTGCTAGCCTGTGGGCCAAGGTGAATGCAGAGGTAGCAGGAGGAGAGATCCTGGGAAGGTAGGCACTGGTGGTCAGGTCAGGGGGAAGAAAGTGTTCCTGAAACTGGGATTGGTCAATTTTCTTACACTCTAACATCCCACCTGGTCTGTGTTTTTCTGATAGGCTTCTAGTTGTCTACCCTTGGACCCAGAAGTTCTTTGACAGTTTTGGCAACTTATCTTCTGAAATTGCAAAAATGGGAAACCCCAAGGTCAAGGCCCAGGGCAAAAAGGTACTGATTTCCTTTGGAAATGCTGTTAAGTATATGGATGACCTAAAGGCTACCTTTTCTCACCTAAATGAGCTGCACTGTGACAGGCTGCATGTGGATCCTGAGAACTTCAAGGTGAGTTCTGGGAATGCTTGTGTTTGCTTTTTTAATCATAAATATTTGTGCCATTTGTACACTAAGAAACACAGGTACTTCAGTCTTATAGAGGAATTTATAGAAAGCAATATTTCAGGAAAGGGCTAGATTTTTAATAGTTAGGTTATTTTAAATGTTACAGGTAAGACCAACTAGAGAAATTACTATGACCCATGGAGACCACTGGGCATCTGATATTTCTGAAACAATGCATGTTATGAAGAGGACTGGCCAAATTTTGTCTAATGTCTTAGGCCTAGAGAATACATATAAATCCAGGGAGAAAACATCTGCTTTTGCTAACTGAAATTTTCTATAGAAATGGATAAATATAATTCAGCTTGTTTGTTGAGGTTAGAACAAGGATTAAGCAGGGCAAAGTAAGACCAATCTTTTTAATGGGTGATTGCATCCCACACCCACCATCAGCAGTATTGAAATGTTCTTGTGTGTAAGAGACAAGATTGTTTTTCATATGAGTGTCCAAAGAATTCGAATGTATATAACATCTGGAGACTTAGACTGTACTGTCCCTTGCAGTGCTATAATCCTACTTTTAAAAGAGACAGAGAGTCTCTAAATTAGAGAAATAATTCTTAGCAATGTTCTATTGCCATGATTCATTAAAAAATCAGAAAAGAATAGAACCCAATAGGAGTTGGATGGCTGAGACTCACACTGGAGCCAATGTGTAGTCCATAATAATGTACTTTCGTTGGAGCATAATGCTAAAAGTTGCTCAGGCTCTTATCAGAAAGGAAAGGGGGGTTATAGCTATTGTTGCAAGTCTAGATTTACTCTGTACTATTTTTCTTTTTCTTCTCATTCTCTACTCAGCTCCTTGACAATGTGATATTGATTGTCTTGGAAACCCAATTCAGCAGGGAGTTTACCCCACAGGTGCAAGCTGCCTGGCAGAAGCTGACAACTGCTGTGGCTAATGCTCTGGACTATAAGTACCACTGAGTTGCCTGTCCAACTTTGTTTGTGTCTCTTGAAGTGTCCTGTGTTCCAGGATTCTATTGCTTGAAGACTGGGGGGAAATATCCTGCCTCTAGAATGAACACTTATTTGATAAAAATAAAATAAAAAATATGCTCTATAAGGAATCTTCTTGTTTTATATATCTCTATGTTTTGTGTTGATCCAGCTTAAAGAAAGCATTCCTACAAGAATGAAAATATTGGAAATTGGGAGTTTGGGGAAGATAGAGAAGACACTTGTGAGATTCTTTAAGATAAGGGTGGATTCAATGGAGTAGTTACACCTAGGGAGAGAATGTAGATTCTTGAGTTGGGCAGTCTTTAGAAAAAGGGAGAAAATAGATGCATTCTTCAGATATTCAAGAAATTGTTTAAACGTGAGTAGGGGCATGTTTAGATTCACAATATAATTTCTTTTTTTTTTATTGGTTTTTGACAGAGAGAGAGAGATACAGAGAAAGAGAGAGAACAGAACTGGGGGAACTCCCCAGTTCAGCATATGGGTCTGCACGGGCCTGCACCGGGATTTGATCCTCGGTCCCCGGCGCTGCAAAGTGAGCTTTTAACCCACTGAGCCATCCCGGCTTTCCCAGGTTTCTGTATATGCTATTATTTGTATAAACTCAGGATAGAACTCATTTTGGGTTATTGTTCATTTCTACTTAATATAAAAATATATTTTATCAGCAATAATGCAGTGAATTAGGAGCTTCACACAGACCCAGTCAAGAGCCATGATCTACAATCTCCCCTATATGAACACACTCAATAGTTTGGTGGTTACCTGGGGAAGGGGGAGGAGGGGGGGAGCTGGGGGTGTGGAAGTGGACACCAGATATATGGTGATGGAAGGGGAGCTGATTCTGGGTGGTGAGCACATAATGAGATGCATAGGTGATATGATGTGGACTTGTACATCCGGAAACTATCTAATTGTTACCAATCAATGCCACCCCAATAAATTTAACAATAAATAAATACATAAATAAAATCTTCCCTAGTTTTATCAATGGCATAATGGAGAAACCACCCCTAAAGCATATGAGCTGACTGCCCTGGTTTAAATCTGTTTCATCTGTGAGCTCTGTGACAAGAGACATACTTCTAATTTGATTTATCTTTTGATGGAGGTAAGAGGTTATTCATATGGAAAAATGATAAATTCAGAAATCAGTGACAGAAGAGAAACTGGCCCTTTAAAAAAAGGGGTAAAATAAAATTAGAGATGCTGCTAGAAAGACCAGAAAAAGCTGGAAAAAATGTTTCTTGCATAGGAGAGGGATATAATGAAGAGAGAATTTTAGGAAAATTAATTCCTGTGTGGGTATAGAATTAAAAATACAGAGTCTAACTTGGGTATAGCCATAGGAGGTTGTTGAGATTATAGTGAAGCGATAAAATAAGCACTAAACTTGACAGGAGCAATGAAACTAACAAAATACTGAGTAAGGGACCATAGTGGCAAATACTCTGAAGAACCAGAAAATAGTGAAATAGAGAGTGGAGGTCACAGATGACAGCTAGGTTCTCTGTCTGGTGAATGAAATACAGAAAATCTACTGGCAGAACAGAAAATGCTTTGACTTCTCTTGTTTAGAATTGGCTAAGACCACAGCCACTTTGGTAGCAATAACTTGAAATTCCTGTACCCAGTATTCTGGAAGAGAAGTGGAAACCCAGGGCTTTAAATTAACAAATATCAAATTACATCCTCATCTTTTTGCAAAGTGTAATTAATATTTTGATACACTGAAGCCAGAAGAATTCTCAAAAAAATACAAAAAAATCATGCCCACCCCACACACCCCTTTTCTTGACTTTTTCAATAATTTTTGTTGCCTTTCAGGTTCAATAAAAATAATTTATAACAGTTTAAAGATCACTCATATCTTCTGTGTATGTTTCAATTGTGTAATACCCCCTCCATTGTGATCTAAATTATAGTCATATTGTCTGTCTTTCCATATATAAAGTATATAGTTGGAATTATTATCTCTGGCTACTTTCAATCAGCATTATGTCGTACAATTCACTGTATTGTTGCATGTGAAGCAGTTGTATATTTCTGTAAGGGCTGTATAATAGGTCATTCTTTCACAAACCATAATTTATTTGTTCCACTAAATGAGGAGCATTTAAGTTTCTACTAGCTTTAGATTCATATGCATATTGATTTCATAAGCATTCCTAGAAAGTATAATTACTAGGGCAGAGGTTTGGCATATATTCTGCTTTAGTAGATACTACCAAATATTTTCTAAAGAAACTAGACTATTTTACTCACTAGCAGAGTATAAAATTCTTTCTTAATGTACATCCTTGGCAAATTTTAGAATTCTCAGTTTGTTATGTTCTTTATGTTCTTTCATTTTCTCTATTTATTTTTCTTTTCTTCTTCTTCTTCTTCTTTTTTGACAGAGAGAGAAACAGAGAGAAGGGGGAGGGCCCAGAGGAGTCTCCACAGTTGACAGCATTAGTTTTTCATATAATTTCACTCCACAGGTGGGTGTGGGGCTGCGCAGAGCAGGAATCAGGCCAGGAGCCTCCCACATAGGCTCTGGCAAGAACTGAACTGGGGGTACATCTCAGTTCAGCATATAGGTCCACATGAGATGGGGCCAGAATTTGATCCTCAGGCTCTGGGGCTGCAAAGTGAGTGCTTAACCCACTGAGCCATCCCAGCTTTTCCTCTATTTCTTTTCTTTTATTAGCTTTCTTTCTATTAGACTCTCTCTTCCTCCCTCTCCATCTTTTTCCCTATCCCTCCTTTTCTTTCTTCTTTCCTTCTTCCTTCCCACTTCCCTTCATCCCTTACTCCCTTCTTTCCTTCCTTCCTTCCTTTCTTCTAAGCTGGTAGGTATTTGTATCATTGTAGTATTATTTGAATTGAGAAAATAGTGAAATTTTTTTTGAATCTTTATTCTGGTGTCTAATTCTACTCCCCCACCCCCACTCCCACCCCCTGAGAACACAGATGGAAAAATTTCTGCACTTAAATTTTCTCTGAAACCCAGTCACATTTAATCTGGATAAATAAAGTAAATTTATTTTGCAATCCCTCTACATTCTTTCTTTAGTTAGCTCATAGTTTTAAACAAGTATGTTATAGGTATCAGGTATTTCCTTTCTTTTTCTGACAAATTTATTGCTATAATATTGAATAGTAAAAATTACCCACAAGATTTGATAATTAAGTTTGCAAACTCATTCCTAGAAAAAGTGCTACATACCTCATTGAGGAATATCATTATGACCACCTTCAAAATACTCCACTTGGGAAGCTATGCACTGATGCCAGCTCCTAGTCTATCCTTCAAAGCAATTTTGTAACACTTTTGCTAGAATGGCCATCAGAGCCTTCATCACATTACCCTTGATGTCTTGAATATCATCAAAATGTCTTTTTTTCATCATCTCCTGGATGTCATCAAGATGGCATCATGAGAGCTCTTAAAACCTCTCCTGGAAAGAACAACATATTAAACAACTAAAATCCAGCCAGAGATTCCATAAGCAACACATAACTTCAGCTGGGAGACCCACTCATCGCAAGAAAATACCTAAAGTCAGAGAAAGGGAGGCTAGTGAGAAAGAAAGAAAAGGAGCAGTGTGGAGACATGCTACAGAAAACAGCCCAGAGATCTACCTGGTGACCAACCCAGAGACTGACCCAGAGACCAGTGGAGGAAAGAATGACTGAGGTGGGAGCATGGAAGTGCAGGTCGAGATGAAGAATAACTCTGGGAAGGTTGGAGGCCTACAATGGACAAAGGTAGAGGTGCAGGAGCCAGAATGTGGGATAAATGGCAGAAGTGGGTGCAGCTGGCTGTAGTGAGACACTGTGGTGGAAGTGTGGGAGGGGAGCATCCACAGCATAGTGAGGGTGGCCATGGTGCAGTGCAGGAGGCCAGAGTGAGTCACCAGCAGCAGAGGGAGATCAGTGTGGGTGACCAGAGTGAGGATCCTCCTGCCAGCACGTGGATAAGGCAGCTGGAGCTAAGTGCCTGTGGAGTGGAAGGCCAGTGACCAGAGAAGAAAGCTGGCATTCCAGAGGCTGGAGTGCCAGAAGCAGGACTGTGCTGGTGGCTGAAGAGCAGAGTGGCCCTTGGTGAGGTGGGGCCACAGATGGAGCACTGTGTGTCCTTGGACAAAGAAGCAGTTGGCTTCCCCTTGCTCTCTCCCAAAGATTGTCCTGCTAGTCCTGCTCAGAGCTTGTGTTTAGTCAGCTACTTCTAGGAAGTCACCATTATCCTGTGATGCAAACTGACCTGAGCCTTTTCCAACAAACCCCACTGCCACATTCCTGCTGAAGCCAGCAGAGGGATCTAGGAAAACTGAAGCACAAGTGTGGCAGCTTCTGACTGCAGTGGGATGTTGGAGGCATAGACTACCATCACACATCATTTATTTTCAACGAGGAGGCATACAGAGACCAGAGTAACTGAGTCAAAGAGAAGCCCACCTTTCAGGAAGTCTCCCACTGTGAGAAAACCAAATAACCAAGACAAAATATTATAAGACACTGCAGCAACACCAGCTAGGAAGTTAAAGAAAGATCTCTTCACATCTGCCATGGGAGGACTCCTCATTTACAGGTAAAGAACAGCTCCAACAGTAATACGTACCCTACAGAACAAAGGTGCTCAGAAAGAATATAAAAATTTTCGAGAAAAGGGACTTGAAGACATGGAAAAACATATTAGCAAAATGACACAGAATTCAAGACTGCTATTTTTTTTTTAAAGATTTGGTTTATTGTTTTTGACAAAGAGAGACAGAGACTGAGAGAAAAGGAAGGGCCCAAAGCAGTCTCCATAGTTGTATATAATCAGTTTTTGTCATGGTTTTGTTCCACACATGTGGGTGGGGGGCAAGGCAAGGCAGGAACTGGGTGGGTGCCTCCCACATGGGAAACTTACCTCAATCAGAACCAAACTGGGGGCCATATCACAGTTCACAATATGGGTCTGCATGGGTTGGGGCCAGGATTCAATCCTTGGACCCTATGGCTGCAAAGTGAGCACTTAACCCACTGAGCCATCCCAGGATCCCCAAGACTGAAATTCTAAAAAAACTCAAAGACATCAAAGAAAATTGGCAGAGTACACAGAGAGAGCTAAGTAATCTCAGAAAGAAAATTGAATCTATTTAAAAAGAAGCAAATAAAAATTCTGAAGATAAACAACTCAATAAAGGAAATGAAATAGCTAACATGGGAAGTACAGATGACCAGATGGAAGAAAGAATTGTGAAATTAAAGACAGAAATTTGGACATGTCACAAGAGCTTAAAGAAATGAAAGATATCCACAAGAACTATCTGACTCTATTAGAAAAAATAACATAAGAATAATAGGTATTCCAGTGGGAACAGAGGATGAGATGGGCACAGAGAATTTGCTCAGACAACTAGTAGATGAGACCTATTTTTAAATCCGTGGCACCTCAAATTCAATCCTAGTAGACCCTCCCAAGGCATATTTTACTGAAGAATTCAAAGTTCAAAGACAAGGCATCCTCAAGGCAGCCAGAAATAAAAAACACCATAACCTGTAAAGAAATGCCCATCAAACTTTCATCAAATTTCTCTACAGAAACTCTACAAGCCAGAAGGGAATGGAATTAAGTATTCAAAATATTGAAAGAGAGAAATTACCAGCCAATAATCATCTACCCTGAAAAGTTATCCTTAAAGGTATGAAGGAGGAAAAAAGACATTTTCAGATATACAGAAACTGAAGGGATTCTCCAGCACAAGGCCAGTATTTCAAGAAATACTGAAGGAGGGGATTAGACCTGAAACAAAAAGTTAAAATAAATAGTGATAAACTGGAACCACAAAAACATAAAAGAGAAGGAAGTAAAGGTTTAAATTTCCAAAGAGACTGTAGATTGGAACATCCTGAAGAAAAAGAACCACTGCATATATGAAATATTCTTTTACATAAAGGTCATGGTAACCACTCAAAAAAGAATTTAGAACTGGTACACATAACAAAAGACACACACACACACACAGAGGGAGAGAGAGGGAGAGAACAGAGAAACCAGGCATAAACATCATCAAACTAAAATAACCTATGGGAATAAAAAAGCAAAGAAGCAATTAATATTTCCTTTATCTTTGTGTAACCAAAAAGTTATTGGGGGTCAGATAAGGTGAGTAGGGAGAGTGTTCTAATACAGTTGTGTGTTTACTGGATAGGAACTTCCTCATGGACAGTGCTCTGTGAGTTGATGCATTGTGGTGATGCAAGAGCCATGAGTTGTTGGTGAAGAGTTCAGGTCATTTTTGTCTAACTTTTATGTAGCCATTTCAGTCCTTACAAACCGTCAACTTGGTTGACTGTCCAGTTGGCACAAATTCACACTGAGCAAACCCTCTAATATCAAAAAAATGTTGGTAATATTGTTTTGACTCCTTTTTTGTACTGATAGAACGTTTTTGGTCATGGAGAATTGACTGACTTCCATTGTGCACTTTAATGCTTTGTTTCAAGATCATATTGGTACACCAATGTTTCATCACCAGTGATCACAGAGCTCAAGACATTGTCTTGTCTCCCCAAAGTGTCTTGTCAAATTTCAATTCTCCTTTGCTTTTGTTCATCAGTGATCTTTGAAACCATTTCCCATGCCAAGATTTTTTAGTTATTTTTTTTCCCTGTTTGTCTTCAATGTTTATTTGGTTTACTATACTTCTGACTGTCAGGTGACAATTTTGACATATAGTTCAACAAATTTTTGCAATGTTTTTGTCAGTTTTGCTTATTAATGGCTGCCCTGACTTTTCTTTATCAATGATGCTTTCTGTCTCCTCAGAAAAAAATGTTTAATTCCTTTGTACACTGAAGCTTTCTTCATGGCATAATCCCCATCAACTTGGACTAACATGTCCCTGATTGCACTCTCACTCTTGCCAAGGGAACAAGAAATGTAATGTTTTTTCATTGCTCTAATTCAAGCTCCAATATTCTTGCAATGGCACACAAAAACACACACTAACAAGAATGAACACCATTCAGCAAGACATCACCACACGTTGACACAAACACAGAAGACACTGAGATACCAAGGTTATGAAACCTTACCAAGTTGTTTGTACAGTGCTGCCAGTGTGAATGCACAGTGGCAAGTTCATGAACCTAATTGTCAGACTTCATATGTTCCAGGTGTACAATTCTACAGTACATTGTCTATGCATTGCATAAGTGAAGTCATATGGTTCTTTGTTCTTTTCTCTCTGGTTTATTTTATTTAGCATGATGCTCTTAAGGTCTGTACTTTTTTTTCTTTTTTTTGCAAATGGCAGTATTTCATCTTTTCACATACCCGAGTAATATTCAATTGTATATATGTATCACAACACATTTATCATCAGTCTAAGGGCACTTTGGTTATTTCTGTGACGGAGTTCTCCTCTCATGCCACCATCTTTCCTTCTCCATTCTCTGAATGCATTTTCTGCATCAATTGATATAATCATAAAGCTTTTATCCTTAGTTTTGTTTATGTGGTGTATTACATTGATTGATTTGAGGATGTTGAACCATCGTTGTGCCCCAGAGATGAATCCCACTTTATCACGATGTATATAATCTTTTCAATGCGTTGATGTATTCTATTTGATAGTATTTTGTTTAGGATTTTTGCATCAGTGTTCATCAGAGATATTGGTGTATAATTTTCATTTTTTGTGACATACTTGCCAAGGTTTGGTAGTAGGGCAATGTTTGCCTCATAGAATGAGTTGGGAAGTATGGCTTCTTCAATATTTTAGAAAAGTTTGAGGAGGATAGGTGTTAGTTCCTCTTTGAATGCCTGGAAAATCTCATTAGTGAGACCACCTGGTCCTGCACACTTGCTTTTGGGAAGGCTTTAGATGATTGTTTCAATGTCCTTACTGTTGATTTGCTTGTTTAGGTTATCCAGTTATTGATTCAGTCTAGGTAGACTACCGGTATGTTTCTAAAAACTTGTCCATTTCTTCTGGTTGCAAAATTTGGTAGCATATAGTCCTTCATAGTATTTTTGTATGATCTATGTTATTTCTGTGGTATCAATTGTAATTTCCACTCTTTCATTTCTAATTCAGATTGTTAGTGTGTTTTCTCTTTTTCCCTTGGTGAACCTAGCAAGGGTTTTGTCAATTTTACTAATTTTTTCAAAGAACCAACTCTTTTTTGCATTAATTTTTAAAATTGTTTTTCTAGTCTCTATTTCATTTATTTCTGCTTTAATTTTTATTATTTCCTTTCTTCTGTTTGCTCTGGATGTTTTGGTTTTTTTTTCTTCTTTTTCTAGTTTTTGAAACATACTAGGTTGTTTACTTGTGATTTTTCTTATTTCTTTAAAGATTTATTTTTATTGGTTTTTTGACAGAGAGAGAGAGAGAGAGAGAGAGAGAGAGAGAGAGAGAGAGAGAGAAGAGGGAGGGCCCAGAACAGTTTCCATAGTAGCACATCATCGGTTTTTCCACATAGTTTTATTCCACAGGTGAGTGCAGGGCTGCACAGGGCAGGAACTGGGCCGGGGTCTCACCCCGGTGATAACTGAACTGGGGGCACTCCCCAGTTCAGCACATGGGTCCACTCAGGCTGGGGCCAGGATTTGATCCTCGGTCCCCAGGGCTGCAAAGTGAGCGCTTAACCCACTGAGCCATCCCGGCTTTCCTTTTTCTTATTTCTTGAGAAAAGCCTATAGTGATATAAATTTTCCTCTTATTACTGCTTTTGCTGTATTCCATTAACTGGTATGTTGTGTTTGCATTGTCATTTGTTTCTATGTATTTTTAAAGCTCCTCTTTTATTTCTTCTTTTATCCAGTCATTTTTTTTATTGCTTTTGACAGATATATATATATATATATATATATATATATATATATATATATATATATATATATATATATATATATATGTAGAGAGAGAGAGAGAGAGAGAGAGAGAGAACTGAACTGGGGGCACTCCCTAGTTCAGCATATGGGTCTGCACGGGCCTGCGCCGGGATTTGATCCTCAGTCCCCGGCGCTGCAAAGTGAGCATTTAACCCACTGAGCCATCCCGGCTTCCCCCTGATCCAGTCATTTTTTAAGAACATGTTGTTTAATCTGTATGGACATGTGGTTTCTCCTGCTTTCTTTTTGTAGTTGATCTTCAATTTCAAATCTTTGTGATTGGAGAAAACACTTGGTATGATTTGGTTTTCTTAAATTTGCTGAGGCTAACTTTGTGTCCCAGCATGTGGTCTATCCTTGAAAGTGTTCCATGTACAGCAGAAAGAATGTATAGTCCTATATTTTAGGATGAAGTGTCCTGTAAATGTCAATTATGTCCAGTTGCTATAATGTATCATTTAAAGCTGATATATATATATATATTTTTATTCGAATGCTCTGTCCATGGCTATCAATGGTGTGTTTAAGTCCCCTACTACAATTTTGTTTTTGCAGTTTCTCCTTTTAGATCTGTTAGTATTTGCTTTGTAAAATTTGGTGTTTCTTCATTGGGGCATATATATTAATAAGTAATATCTTCCTGTTGTATTGTCCCCTTTATCATTATAAAATGTCCATCTTTGTCTCTTATTATCTTTTCGATCCTGAAGTCTGCTTTGTCTGATATAAGTATGGCTACACCCACTTTTCTCTGGATGCCATTTACTTGGAGTATTTTTTTTCCACCCTTTCACCTTGAGTTTGTTTTTGTCCTTGTGGCTGACGTGTGTCTCTTGTAGACAGCATAAGGTTGGTTTTTGTTCTTTTATCCAGTTGGCTACTCTGTGTCATTTTTTTTGGTGAGTTTAGTCAATTTACTTTAGGGCAGGGGTCTCCAAACTACGGCCCACAGGCCGAGGCCCTCTCATCCAGCCCGTTGAGACCTTTTTATCTGAATAAAATAATATTAAATAAATAATTAAAAACAACATCTATGTTTTGATTCTTTTTTATTTGGACCTCGAGTGTGTAGTTGGTCCTCAAACTGCTGTTTGATAGTTAATGCAGCCTGCGGGCTGAAAAGTTTGGAGACTCCTGCTATAGGGTGATGATTGATGTATGAGGCTTTCCTATAGCCATTTTATGTTTTATTTTTTGGTACCTCTTTTTTTTAATGCTTTTTTGTTTTTTTCTTCCCATTGGTTATTTTAGTTTGATGGTGTTTATGACTGTTTTTTCTGTTTTCTCTTCTTTTATTGTTATGTGTTCCAGTTCTAAGTTCTTTTTCAGTGGTTACCATAAACTTTATACATTAAAAAAAAACATACAGAAAAAACAAAACCAAACCATCATTCAGATTATATTTAATTGGTATAGTGCCAACAGCCACCAAAAAGTAGATAGTAGTTATTTAAATCGGTTGTGTGATGAAGCTGTTTATTACTTTACATGGAGCTAAAGTAACAGAGGCCAAACCATTTCTAACATCCAGTCAGTAATTAGGAAGAAGAAAATGCCATTTCAATCTGAACAAAAGTACCTAAACTGCTACTGGTATGGCAAGCCCCACCAGAAACTCCTTTCAGAGGCCAGGAAGTCAGTCTGCCGCACGGTCTGGATGCTTTTTCAGCAGGATTGGGACAGACTGATCATAAACTTTATACAAGAGAAAGTTTCAAATATGGAGTGGTTCCTTTTCTTAAGGATGTTTATCTCCATTCTCTGGAAATTTGAGTCTTTACTTCATCCCCTTTTTATATTTTTATTGTTCCAGTTTATCCCTATTTCCTTTTACTTTTTTGTTACAGGTCCATTCAACTCCAGTGTTTCTTCAAATGCTGTCCTTGTGCTGGAGAATTTCTTCAGTTTTTGTATGTCTGTAAAGGTTGTTATTTCTTCTTCATATCTAAAGGATAACTTTGCTGGGTACAGGATTCTTGGCTGGTCATTTTTTTCCGTTAATATTTTGAATACTTTGTTACATTTCTGTCTGGCTTGTAGAGTCTGTTGAGAAATCTGATGATAGTCTGATGGGCTTTCCTTGATAGGTTAAGGTATTCTTTTTTCTGGCTGTCTTGAGGATTCTTTCTTTGTCTTTGACCTTTAATATCTTCAGTATAATATGCCTTGGAGAGGGTCTGTTAGGATTCAAGTGGCCTGGTTCCTGTTTCCTTCTTGGATTTGAGGTTCCAATTCTTGTAATCGATTTGGGAAGTTCTCATCTACTATTTGTCTGAATAAATTCTCTGTGCCCATCTTGTCTTCTGCTCACTCAGGAATACCTATTATTCTTTTATTATTTTTTCTAATGGAGTCAGATAGGTCTTGTACATATCTTTCATTTATTTTAGCTTTTAGGTCTTTCTCTTCCTTCTGTGATATTTCCAAATTATTGTGTTTGATTTCACTAATTCTTTCCTCCATCTGGTCAGCTCTGCTTCTTATGTTAGCTATTCGATTTTTCATTTTTTTATTGTGTTGTTTATCTCCAGAATTTCTGTTTGCATCTTTTTCATGAATTCAATTTCCTTTCTGAGATTACTTAGCTCCTTCTGTGTACTCTGCCAGTTTTCTTTGATCTCTTTGAGTGTTTTTATAATTGAATCCTTGCATTCTCTGTCATGTAACTCATATAATTCCACATCTTCAAGTTTTTTTTCTGGAGATTTTTCTCTTTCTGAGCTCCTTTGTTCAAAGGGGTATGCATCGCTGTTGGAGTGTTTTGTTTCCTGGACATGAAAACTTTTCCCATGGTAGATGTGAATGTATCTTTCTTTTTCTTCCTAGCTGTTGTTAGTGTCTTATAATATATTCTCTTTATTTGGTTTCCTCACAGTGGGAGACTTCCTAGAAGGTGGACTTCTCTTTGACTCAGTCACCCTGGTCTCTGTATGCCTTCTTTGGGATGGTATGGTGGGCGGTGGTATTCTATGCCTCTGAGATCCCACTGCTGTCAGAAGCTGCCACTCCTAGATCCCTCTGCTAGCTTCAGTGTGAAAGGTGGGGCGGGGCTCGTTGGAAAAGGCACAGGTCTGTCTGTGTCACAGGGTAATGGCAGCTTCCCTCTGCTGGCTTCAGCAAGAAGAGTGGTGGTCCAGCATGTTGGGAAAGGTACAGGTCTGATTACATCACAAGGTAATGGTGGCTTCCCGGCAGCAGCTCATCGAAGGCAGGCCATGGGCAAGGCCTATGGGGCGAGCCCTGGGTAATAGCAAGGGAAACAACCTGACTCCATGTCCAAGGCCACCCAGTTCTCCAGTTAGGGCCCCACCTACTGAGATCCACTCTGTGCCTCAGCCACCATCACACTCCCTGTTTGATGCTCTAGCCACTGGAACATCTGCCTCTCACTCCAGTTGCCAGCCTCATGTTCCACAGGCCCCCAGCTCCAGCCACATGACCCAAGCACCAGCAGCCAGATACTAACTCTGGTCACTCACACCAATATGTGGCTGCTGCTGGTGCCTTGCTCTGGCCTCCTGCACCACGCTATGGCTGCCCTCACCATGCCACAGCTGCATCCTCCACACTCCCACTGGAGCATCTTGCCATAGCCAGCCTCGTCCGCTTATTCTGTGAACCCCATGTTCTAGCTGTCTATGCCTCCACCTCTGTCTGTTTCAGGCCTCCAACCTGTCCAGAGTTGTTCTGCACCTTGACCCGCACCCCATGCTCCCACCTCATTCAGTTTCTCCTCTGTTGGACACAGGTCAGCCTCTGGGTCAGTCACTGGGTTGGTCACTGGGTTGAGCTCTGAGGCATGTCTCCACACTTCTCCCTTTCTTTCTCTCTCACTCGCTTCCATTTCTCTGGCTTTAGGTATTTTCTTGAGATGAGTGAGTTCCTCAGGCGAGGTTATGCGTTTGCTTAGGGATTCTCTGGTTAGATTTTAGTTGTTTAAATTGTTGTCTTTCCAGGAGAGGTTTCAAGAGCTCCTCTCACGCTGCCATCTTGATGATGTACCCCCCCCCCCAACCCATTGTTTTTAATTTTGGTTATTTTTGTCTTTTCTCATTCTCCTTTATTAAAACATAGCCATGGGTTTTTAAGTTTCATTGATATTTTCAACAATTGTTCTTTGTTACAGTATACTTTTCTATTACTTTTCTGTTTTTAATTTCATTTAGTTCTGCTCTAATTTTTATTATTTCTTTCTGGTGGTTTTGTTGTGTTTTAAATTGTTTTGTTGTTCTTTTTGTTCTAATTATTTAAGATAGGATGTTAGGATGCTTACTTGTGTTTTTTGTTTGTTTATTTGCTTTTTGAAGTAGGCCTATAATAGTATAAATTTTCCTCTTATGACTGCTTTTTGTGTGTTCCAATATTTTTTAAATTACTTAAGGGAAGAGGTGAAACAGAGAGAGAGAGAAGACAGAAAGAGAGAGAGAGAGAGGGAGAGAGAGGGAGAGAGAGAGAGAGAGAGAGAGAGAGAGAGAGAGAGAGAGAGAGAGAGAGAGAGAGAGAAATGGGGAGGGCCCAGAGCAGTCTTTGCAGTTGTACATCATTATTTGTGACATAATTTTATTTCACGCAGGTACATGTTGGGTTGTGTGGGTCAGGAACTGAACTGGGGGCCTCCTGAACATGATGCAAGAACCTCCACCACCATCCCATATGTTACAATTTGCACCACAGTTCAGTACATAGGCACGCACAGGCTGAAGCTGGAACTTTATCCCCTGACCTTGTGGTGGCAAGGCATGTTCTCAACCTGCTGTGCTAACCCAGTATTCCCCCAATATGTTCTATACATTGTATTTTTATTGCCTTTAGTTTCTATGTATTTTTCAATCTCTTGTTTTATTTGTTCATTTATCCATCATTTTTTATAACATGTTCTTTTATCTTCTTGTGTATGTGTTTTTTTCTTCTTTCTCTTTGCAGTTTATCTCCAATTTCAAATTTTTGTGGTCTTAAAATATACTTGGTATGATTTCAATCTTAAATTTTCTGAGGTTAGTTTTGTCTCAGCATATGGTGTAGCCTTGAGAATGTTTTACAAGCATGAAAAAAAAGAAAAAGTACAGTCTTGTATTGTAAAATGGAATGTCCTATAAATATCAATTGTGCCCACATTCTGTAATGTATATTTTAAAACTAATATTTTTCCTGAAAGATCTTTCCATGGCTGTCAAGGGAGTATTTAGGTTCCCCACTATAACTGTGTTTTTGTTAGTTTCTCATTTTAGATCTATTAGTAATTGCTTTGTAAATTTTTGTGCTTCTTGGTTGGGGGGATATACATGTCATGTCTTTTTATTTTATTGTTCTCTTTATTATTATAAAATACACATCTTTGTCTCTTATTATCCTTTTAGTCCTGAAGTATACTTCATCATACATAAGTATGGCTACACCCTCCTTTTCTCTTGATTTGTCCTTGTGACTGAGGAATGTCTCTTGGAAACAGCATATAGATGGATTTTATCTTGAATCAAGTTTGCTATTTTTTTCTTTTTTTTTTAGTTTTTTTAAATTGGTGCGTTCACTCCATTCATGTTTATGGTGATGATTGACATATAAAGATTTCCTGTAGCCATTTCTTCCTCTCTTTTAATTTTTTATTATTGTTCCAACTCTTTATCACTTATTTTAATTTCTTTTTTAGGTCAATTAGCCTACTTCAATATTTTTTGAAATGTTAGCATTATGGTAGAGAATTTCCTTAGCTTCTGTATGTCTGAAAAAGTCTATTCCTCCTTCATATCTAATGGAATTCTGCTGGGTAGATGATTCTTAGATAGTAGTATCTCTCTTTTAATGTTTTGAATGTTTGATACCACTCCCTTCTGACTTGTAGAGTTTCTGCTGAGAAGTCTGTTGATAGCATGATGGATTTTTCTTTTAAGGTTATAATGTTTTTTCTTTTATGTTTTAAGAATTGTTGTTTTGTTTTGTTTTTGTCTTTGAATTTTGACATCTTCAGTGTATTGTGCTTTGGAGAAGATCTGCTAGAATCCAAGTAGCTAGAGTTCCTCTTTTCTTCTTAAATTGGAAGTTCAAGTTCTCTTCATAGGTTTGAAAAGTTCTTGTCTGTATTTGTTTGAGTAAGCTCTGTAGAATTTTGTTCTGTTCCTTTTGATATTCCTATTATTCTAATGTTGCTCTTTCTAATGTTGTCAGAAAGTTTTTGTAGAGATCTTTTATTTCTTTTGACTCTCAAACCTCTCTTTTTTCCCTTCTGTGAAATTTCCATGTTTTTACCTTCAATATCACTAATTCTTTTCTCTGTCTGGTCAGCACTAATTTTTATACTAGTTAATTTACTTTTTATTTCTTTTATGGATAGAATTTTTATTTAGTTATTTTTTTTAAGATTTATTTTATTGATTTTGACAGACAGAGATAGAGAGAGACAGAGAGAAGGGGGAGAGCCCAGAGAAGTCTCCATAGTTGTCTATTATCAATTTTCAACATGGTTTCATTCCACACAAGTGGGCAGGGGCTGTGCAGGGTGGGATCTGGACTGGGGGCCTCCATCATAGGAGGCACACCTCCTTGAGCCAGGGACTGAATCAGTGGGTGAGAACGAAACTGGGGTCTTTCTTCATGGGAAGCACACCCCAGTTCAGCATATGGGTACGCATGGGCTGGGGCCAGGTTATAATTCTCAGTCCTTGGGGCTTCAAAGTGACCTCTTAACCTGCTGAGCCATTCCAGCTTTTATTTAACTCCTTTTATAGTTTTAATTTCTTAGTTAAAATACAATTTTTGTTCACAAATTTTATTTCTGAGATCATTAACTGCATCTAAGAACTGTGGCAGCATTCTTTGATGTCTCTGTGTGTCTTAAGAACTGCAGTCTTAAATTCTGTGTCATTTAGGTTATATGTTTCCAAATCTATAAGTTTCCTTCCTGGAGATTTTTTTCATTTTATTTCTGAGGGCCTTTGAACCTTAAGGTGTTCATTGTATTTGATTTGTTTCTTTTCCTGGGCACGAGGTCTTTTTCCTTGGCAGATATGAAGAGATTTTCCTTTTGCTCCCTGTTTGGTTTCACTGCAACATTCTACAATATTTTCTCTTGGTTATTCAGTCTTATTTCTCTGAGAGCTTTTCTGTAGAATGAGCTTCTCTACTTTTTTTTTTTTCAAGAGTCACATCTATCTTTTTTTTAAATTTTTTATTGTTATATATAATGGGGTGGCATTGGTTGGTAACAATTAGATAGTTTTCAGCTGTACAAGTTCTCATCACATCATTCATGCATTGCACCATGAGCCCACCACCCAGAATCAGCTTCCCTTCCATCACCATACATCTGATGCCCACTCCCACCTTCCCCTACTATACTCCCTCACCCTTCGTCCCCCCTCTCCAGGTAACCAACAAACCATTGAATGTGTACATAATGCTGGTGCACTCTTCCACCTCCCCGCCCTCTCTCCTTGCCCCCTCC
>PVKE010030125.1:0-19816 GCA_004027555.1 Craseonycteris thonglongyai
AGGATCGAATCCCGGCTCCGGCCCAGGCAGGACCCACGTGCTGAACTGGGGAGTTCCCACAGTTTGGTTCTCTAACTGTCTCTGTCTCTGTCTCTCTCTCTATCTGTCAAAAAGTAAAATAGAAATAACTATGCACTGAAGACAAAAAGATAATTTCTCTCTATAAATGTGAAAAGATAAAAAAAAAAAAAAAAAAATTGAGAATAAAATTACTATGGGACTACAGCAATTCCTATTCTGGTTTATCTACCAAAAAACTTGATAAACCTTAATCCGCAAAGATATATGTACCCAAAAGTTCTTCGCAGCACTGTTCATTGTGGCCAAGTCATAGAAACAACCAAAGTTTCCTTCAATAGAAGACTGGATAAAGAAGTTGTGGTACATTTACACAATGGAATGATACTCAGCAATAAGAAAAGATGAAATGCTGCCATTTGTGACAACATGGATGGACCTTGAGATCATCCTATTAAGCGAGATAACTCAGTCTGAAAAAATCAAGAAGCATATGACTTCACTTATCTGTGGAATATAAAACTAAAAGTAACAAAGAAACAAAAACTCATGAACACAGTCAATAGTTTAGTGGTTACCTGAGGGTAAAGGGGGGATGGCGGTGGAGGAAAAGGGAAGGGGCATCAAATATGTGGTGATGGAAAGAAAACTGACTCTGGGTGGTAAGCACATAAAGCAATACATAGATAAAGAAATGCAGAAATGTACACCTGGATCATATATAGTTATTTTAATGTTTTTTTTTTAAACTTCATATTAAATTGACTTACATACTACTACCGCAGTATCAGGATGTTCTGAATTAGACTATATACCAGTTGCATTTTTTTTTAACTAATGTGTCTTATATGTTTTTATATTACTAATTCCTGTCATTTCATTTCAACTTGAAAATCTCCCAGAAGCATTTCTTATAAGGCAGGTCTAATGGTGATGAACTCCCTCAGCTTTTATTTATCTGGGAAAATGTTTAGCTCTCCCTTGTTGCTGTAAGTCAGCTCTGCCAGGTAACTATTCTTGGTTGGCAGCTTTTCTTTCGTTTAGCACTTTGACAAAATCATCTTATTCTCTCCTGACCTGCTAGGTTTCTGCTGAGAAATTGTCCGTTAGCCTTGTGCGGATCCCATTGAGTGAAAGAAAGTTTGTTTTTTCTTTAGATTAAGCTTGTTCAACATGTTGCTGGTGGGCCAAATGCAACCCAAGATGGCTTTCCCAACATGAATTCATAAACTTCCTTATTAACACAGTAAAGTTTTTTGACTTTTTTTTTTTTTGGTTCATTAGCTATAGTTAGGGTATTTTATGTATGACCAAGGATTCTTCTTCTTCTTCCAATGTAACCCACAGAAGCCAAAACGTTGGACACCCCTGCTGTAGACGCTTTCAAAATTTTCTCTTTTCTTTGATTTTTGAGAGTTTTGTTATAATATAGTGTGTCTCACTGAAGTCCTCTTGGTTGAATCTGTATGGAGACCTATTAGTTTCATGTACCTGGATGTCTACTTTTTCTCCTCAGATTTGGAATATTTTCATTGCGGTAAACAATTCCAAATGTATACATATATTAACAAGTTGTACAATTTGATACACACACACACACACACACATACACACACATATAGTTTATTTGTCAATTATGCCTCAATAAAGGTGGAAAAAATTAAAACCTGATAATTCAGGTGGTAGGAAAAATAAAATTTGTCAAGTCCATCCTGAATCATGCAAGACTTTTATTATCTGTACTCTGAACGCATGCTTCACTATCTAATCACAATTATGACTTATTCACCCTCTATAAAAATCATTCTTCTTTGAATTTGCTAAATGAGTACCTTGGCCATTTTAGAAGAAATAAATGAAAAAAACACAGAGCCTGCCATGATAATATAAAATTTCATTAAGATAGAGGTATTGTTCTTGCCTGCTGTAGCAGCTTTATTCCACTTCCATGAAGTCTGCCAAAACTTGTTTTATTAAAAGGCAAAAATTTCTCAATAAAATGATTTCTTTTCTATTGATCAATAGCCAAAGATGGTACATTTCTTTACATTAATTTTATTAGGTGAAACTACAGTGAGGTTGCACCTCAACTTTCCTTCACTTAAAATGTCGCCATAATTTTTCTATAAAGTGCTAACATACACAGTATTTTTCTATTCATATATATTTTACTCTGAGGTTTAAATGCTTACTTCTATAATTATTAATGACAATTTATTTTATTAATTTTCCAACATAATTTCTAGAGATCCTAACATTTATCTCTAAACATATCTTTTCATTTGAAATAATTTGTCTTTGTTTAGTATTGAAAATATAACAAGTCTAGAAAGACATTATAGAAATACATATTTATGAGAGTTATATGTTTTTAAAAAATGTCATTTTCTATGGACATCTAAAGCATTCCTTTTATGAGGTATGGTGATTAAGTACATAAACTCCTCCTAGAAAAAGATCTACATATCTCATTGACAAATATCACTATAGTCACCTTCAAAGTACTACCCTTGGGAAGCTATGTATCAACACTAGTGACTAGTCCACTCATCAGTCTTGGTACTCCTTTAAACATATATATTTATTTTACTGAGAGGTGAAAGAGAGAGAGAGAGGGAGAGAGAGTGAACCCAGAGCAGTTTCCACATTTGTACATCATTAGTTGTGACATACTTTCATTCTACACAGGTGGAAATGGGGCTGTGCAGGGTGGGAACCAAACTGGGGGTGTCCTGCATGACAGATGAAAACCTTCATCACCCAGCCGTGCTGGAGGTCTACGCTGCAGCTCAGCATATGGATTTGCATGGGCTGGGGTGAGGAGTAAATCCACAGACCTTGAAGTTGCAAGGCAAGCACTCAACCTGCTGAACTATCCGAACAGCCCCTCAATTCTGGAACTCTTTGTCTCGAATGGCCATCAGATCCTTCATCATATTACCTGTGATTGGTTCAATGTCATCAAAATGTTTTCCTTTCAATTTCCTTTATCTTCTGGTAAAGAAAATAATCATTGGGGGCCAGATCAAGTGAGTAGATAGGATCTTCTAATACAATTATTTGTTAATTGGCAAAAAGAAAATCCCTCACAGATAGAGCCTTGTGAGCTGGTGCAATGCTATGATGCAAGAGCCTAGAGTTGTTGGTAAAAAGTTCAGGTTGTTCTTGTCTAAATTTTTCACACAACCTTTTTAGCACTTTCTAGTAGTATACTTGGTTGTTTATCTAGTTGGTACAAATTCAGAATGAACAATCTCTCTGATATCAAAAAGGGTTAGCAACATCATTTTGACTCTTGATTTAAAGTACCAGAACAATTTTGATTATAAAGAATTGGCTGACTTCCGTTGTGCACATGGATGCTTTGTTTCAGGGTTATATTGATACACCCATGTTTCATCACCAATGATAACATGGCTCAAAACATCGTCTTGACTCTTTGAAAGGTCTTGACAAACTTCATCTCCTACACATTTTGTTCATCAGTGGACTCCTTCAGGACCATTTCTGCACAATCTTCCTCATGCAAAAATTTTCCTGCTTCTCTACTTATGTTTACTTGGGTCGCCTATGCTTTTCATAGTTAGCCAATGATTTGGATGCAAAATTCAACAAATTTTTACAATCTTTTATCACTTCTGCTCATTATTGGCCACCCTGATCTCTCTTCATCAGTGATGCATTCTCTCCTCTCAGAAATGTTTAATCCATTGTACACTGCTGCTTTATTCACAGCATTATCCCAATCAACTTGGACTAACATGTCCTTGATTTCACTTCCACTCTTGACACATTTAACAAGAAATCTAGTATTTGTTCATTGCTCTAATTCAAGCTCCAACATTCTCAATGCAGCACACAAAAACACACAACAACGAGTGCCACTCAGCAAGTCACTGCCACACATTGATAGGAACACAGCTATGAGATACTGATATACCAAAGTTGTGAAACCTTACCAAGCTGTTTGTACAGTGCTGCCAACTTAACTGCATGGTGGCAAGTTCACAAACTTAATTGTCAGACCTTATATATTTAGAAACATGTTTGCAAAGATATTTCAATGTTCTTACAAAATCTTTATTTTGTACCTACTCTATTATGAGAATATTGAATAACTTTCTGATTTATTGCCTCCCCCTCCCCAAACCCTTCATATTTTATAATTTTTTTCTAAAATTAAATACTCTTTAAATGGGCTATCACTTAAATTTTCTTTTAAATGTTCTTGGTTTATCATACCTTAGCATAGTAATCAAACAAATTGGAAGATAAACCTTTCCAAAGTTTTGTTATTAAAGAGATGGAAATTATTTTCATCTAAATCTCAGATTTGCTTGAAATTAACTACAGATTGAGCGTTTCGAGACCATAATGACTTTTATGTTCAAAATATTTTATACAACTTCACTTCCAATTGAATGTCTGTGGATATTTCACTATCCCATGTTTGGCAGAAGTCCAGAAAGCTTCTTTGCTAGGTCAGTCTACTAAAAGCATGTTTGCTCAGGAAAACTTTTTGGAGAGAAACAGTCTTGATGCAGTCAGAGCAGCAAGCATGGTACTATCAGATACAGCCCAGTCCAGACTCATTCTCAGAAACTAAAGCTGATCATGGCTGCTAAAAGGAGCAAAGTGGCAGTACCGTGTTATAGTAATTTTTTAGGTAAAGTGTGATGAGAAGTCATAATTTCACCATATGTTCTACATCATCTTATAATTTACTTGGTGGAGTAATAACTGACAAGTTTTTATTTATTTATTTTTTATTTTTTTAATATGTTTTAAACATTTTATTTTTTCAATTGTTTTTGACAGAGAGAGAGAGAGAGAGAGAAAGAGAGAGAGAGAGAGAGAGAGAGAAGAGAGATACAGAGACAGAGAGAGAAACCAACTGGGAGAACTCCCCAGCTCAGCACATGGGTCCGCATGGGCCGGGGCCTGGACTCAATCCTCGGTCCCCGGCACTGCAAAGTGAGCGCTTAACCCACTGAGCCATCCTGGCTTCCCTGAGTTTTTAATTTTATATTTTTAAGGTTTTTATTGCTTTGAGAGAAAGTGAGAGAGAGAGTGAGAGGGAGAGAGAAAGGCCCAGAGCAGGCTTGCAAGTAAACTACAGATAGATGGCTACAACTAGAATATACTATATAGTAGGAGGGGTGGGGATTTATAGAGGTAGGCAGTAGCCAAAATGACCTTCTTTGTTTAACTTTGGACTTGAGCTCTTTTTTTTTTTTTAAGATTTGTTTTACTGTTTGAGAGAAGGTGAGCGAGCGAGAGAGAGAGAGAGAGAGAGAGAGAGAGAGAGAGAGAGAGAGAGAGAGAGAGAGAAAGAGAATGAAGGAGGGCTCAGAGCAGTCTCCATAGTTGTACATTATTAGTTGTGAATAGTTTCATTCCACACAGGTAGATATGGGGCCACGTGGCATGGGAACCAAACTCGGGGCTTCCCACATGGAAAATGAGAACCTTCACCGCAGAGTCATTCCAACAGCTACAAGCTGCATTACAGTTCAGTTTCTGGGTTTGCATGGGCTTAGGCCCAGATTCAATCCCCAGACCTTATGGCTATAAGGCAAGTGCTCAACCTGTTTAGCTATCCCTGAATCCCCTGACAAGATTTTCTTGTTACATAATCAAAAATTGTTTATCGTTTGAGTGTCAATAGAGTTGAGGAGAAATTATCATTAGATCTACAAATATACAATCTAGATAATTCATTCCCATCAGTATTTCTGAAACATTATCCCTATAAATTTCAAGTTTTAAAGAATCTGCATAACTTTTACAATCTGTTTTCCCATGCAATGTTTTAAAAGCTGAAGCATTTTATTTTGAAGTTTCATACAATATATATTAAACATTTAAAAAAAAAAGAATATAAGATTCACCTAGATGAAGTGAATCTGAAAATAAAAAATTATTTTTCAGGATGTTTATTATTCTCAATCACCACATTTAAAAAGTATATATATATTCTCAATCCTCACATAGTTTTAAGGTTTCTTGATTTATTATAACCTAATTTAAGCATATTAAAATACCTTTAAGAACATATTTTTTAACAAAATTACCCAGAAACATGAATTGAAATTAGTTAAAGATCAGTATGTTGGGCTAAAATGAAGATCATTTCTATGTTACATTCCCTAGCATAACATAAACTATGACACCAATTCTTGGTCATATTTAATCATCTAACTGAAGTACTATATATATATATTAATTTCACATTCTTTGTAAGATCCTTAGATGGCAAGAGTTATTGCAGGTCACTCTGATTATCAGACCCTTCATGCAATAAAAAGTCAGTAGAGAAAAGACCATTATAAGTAACTTTGCTGAATTTAACATTTAACATGGGTAGTATAAATTTTCTAGATATCATTCTTGCCCTCATTTAGAACACTGTCAAACAATATCCTTTGAGAATTTTTGCATAAATTTCTACTTATTGTTCCTCACCTACCCCTGCCCCACTGAAGCTCCCTAAATATAGTCTACATGTGTCCACAATTATATCATAAATTGCTGTCAAGACTAAATGTTTATTAAGTACTTACAAATAGTATGATTATAATTTTTATTTAAAGTAACTAATGATTATCTTTTTTTTTTAAGATTTATTTTTATTGTTTTTGACAGAGAGAGATACAGAGACAGAGACAGAGAGAAAGGGGAGGGCCCAGAACAGTCTCCATAGCTGCACATCATTTGTTTTCCCACATAGTTTCATTCCACAGGTGGGAGTGGGGCTGCACAGGGCAGGAACTGGGCAAGGGTCTTCACCCCGGTGAGAACTGAACTGGGGACACTCCTCAGTTCAACACGTGGGTCCACACAGGGCGGGGCCGGGATTTGATCCTCGGTCCCCGGGGCTGCCAAGTGAGCGCTTAACCCACTGAGCCATCCCGGCTCCCCTAAAGATAATCTATGGTCTTAAAATGTGTAAAGATATCATGATACAAATAGCCTTGTGTTTAAAAAGGACAAAAGGCAAAAATTCTAAATACAAACATTTTGGATGTTATACATAATTTTTAAAGTTTTTATAATCTCTTCATTAATCCTTATCCCAATCCAGCAAGGGCATTGTTGAACAAGAGGAAATGATTCTAATAATTCATCTCTGGACTCATGTTCTAAGTTCCAGAAAACTGTTCATTATTTAGAATGTCTCAAACTAAAGATGCATTTTTTGTAATTTAGCATTTTCATTATATTTTCTATTAAAACATTGACATGTATCTTTGTGATGGAGTCATCTTGACATGCTTGTCAAGATTGCCTTTTCCATTTTTGATAAGGTGAATAATAGATAGAAAAGAATTTGGAGACACATTTTATTAAAATTTTGCTTCCTTTTATACATAAACATGCCATCTAATTTTTTGCCATAAAGAAGTCACATGAAAAGAAGATGCTGCTTCTTTAGAATTTTAAATTGAATATATTTTAAGATGTGTCCTCCTGGATTAAATACAAAGTAATCTTCAACATAAAGTGGTCTTCTTTTTCAAAACAAATACATATTGAAAACTGTAAATTTATTCTGTTAAGCATTTTTTTCCTTTGCAATTAGAAAATAGATTTTTGCCTTTGATATTGAAAGTCTTAATTTTACCATTCTGATGGTGAACATTTATAAGTCCTGAACACCCTTTTCATTACAAGTTCAAAATTTATCAGCATTTACTTATAATCTTCAGATAATCCTTACTAATGTCGATATTTATTAATAAATATATGTAAATTTCTTTTTATAAACAGAATTTTTAAGTGAATCATCAAACCTGACTCTTCCGTCCTTCTACAAAGTTTTTATCTAATCCTTTTATTGAAACACTCCTTGCTACTGCTGGAGGCCAGGTCTATGTGCTACATTCTTATTATCAAAGTGGAAGATAGTAATCAAGTCACTAAGACCTAAATGTCAACCCTGGAAGAAATGTGTCTTCATCCTGGTATAAATGATACTACGGAACTCTATTCTCATTTCCAGAGAATGGGGAATAATTTGGAGTTAGATGTTACAGAGACTAATTGTATTGGACAAAAAAATAAAAACTATAAAAGAGTTCTTGTGAGAGAGAAGGGAAACAGTGAAAATGGAGGTAATAGAATGATTGCAAGCAAGAGGATAAAAAGCAAAAAAAAAAAAATCATAAACTGTTAAAAGAGCATTTTTCTCATAGAGATGATTATTATAAAATTAATGTATGTATTGTAATTTAAGCCCACTTTGTTTCCAAACTATAAATAATTCTGTCATTTGTACTGGTGCCTGCTGAGAGAGAGAGAGAGAGAAGAGGAAAGAGACAGAGAGAGGTCAGCACATGAAGAGATAAAGGAAAGAACTAGGCAGTATAGTAGCTTGGTTGAGGTTAATGGAATTAAAAATAAGTATTTGGAACCCTACTCCATGAAGATTCTGGGTTGTAACATGTGGTTTGAATAAGTAGTAACTGCCTTTAGCCCATTCTTCTAGATTTTTTATGTATTAACTAGATGTAGTAAGAAGTTTTAATAGTAAATTATATAGTTCATTTTCTAATTTAAGGGAAACTATATAAGTTTAAAATTTAAATAGGAAGAGAGGAGAAAAAAAGGCCTTTTGTGATGTGATTTGAAAATTTAAGGAGGCAGATTAAAGTTTCTCATTTCAAATGGGTCATTTTCAAGAGTACAAGCACTAAAGTTAAGGTTATAGAATGATAGGGAAAATAAAGGCATTTATATCTGTTTTCTCTTTTTATACTCTGGTCAAATATAGAAGCCACACATCCTTATTCCAAACTCACATAAACTACATTTTCTCATTTGATATTCTAGCTTCCCACTCTGTTCTTCATCTAGCATCTAACTTTAACTAAACTCTTATAAAGTTTCTATTTCCTCCACCAAATTCTACCAAGATTCATATTTACTGGCTTTGATATGCAAAAATACATTTAAAAGGAATAAAAATGCATTTAATATAATGTCATTTACTTTACATAAACGGCAGAAGCCAAATCTTTGTATATCTTATAAGAGTCAAATTTCAATTTATTCCAATGTGTTCAATTGGCAAAAATCACAGGTTTCTTATAACAAACTGTGCTTATCTAAATAGTCCGTATTACATACACCATAATTCTCTACGTTTTCCATTAAGTATGTAAATAGAATTTTCTCTGTCTCTTTCCCTCCCTCCCTCGCTCATCTATCTAGCTCAGCATCTGGCATATTGTGGTCACTTGGTAAGTCTTATTTTTTAAGTAGTAAAACCCTGACTTCACAGATACGATCTCTGCATATAATTTTGGATTTGCTTCAGACCACAGCTTTAGTCAGCTATCTTGTTCTCTAATAACACAAGAAAAAGAGAAAGAATTGAATTTATAATGTTTACAAGATAACTGGCAGTCTATATTCAATTGATAATGCATTATTTTTGTTTTTTAAAGATTCTTCCCTCAGAGAGTTCTTTTTTTAAATTTTTTTATTGGTTTTGACAGAGAGAGAGAGAGAGAGAGAGAGAGAGAGCGAGATACAGAGACAGAGAGAGAACTGAACTGGGGGAACTCCCCAGTTCAGCACATGCGTCAACATGGGCCAAGGCTAGGATTCGATCCGCAGTCCCCAGGGCTGCAAAGTGAGCACTTAACCCACTGAGCCTTCCCCTAATGCATTATTTTTGTATTAAAATCTTGATAAGCTGAAGAGTGACTTAAAAACCTGAGTTTAGTCCATTTGTTGCAATACTTTCTATATTCAATATTATAAATAGGAAATTTTAAAAGCTGTACACTACTTCTGGTTATGCTTTCTTCTAAGGAAACAGAACAAAACTCAACTGAATTTAAACTCAAAGCAAAAGATGAACGTTTGACAGGGAGTGAGTTGGTCCAACAAAACAGTTTATTATGCCCATCATATCATTACTTCCCAATCAAGTAGTGGATCTTAGTGCTTTGAATTAGTGTTAACTGTTAACTTAGCATACATTTGTAAGAGAAATGTTAGCATGTTTATTTTTTAATAAGGTAATAAGAAATAAACTAGACTGGATATTTTAGAAAATTCTCTATTTTCAAAATATAACTAATTTTATAGGTAACATATGAACCTATCATTAATCAATTAGTATATCAAATATTAATACTTTGCTTGATTATGGGATGCAATTAAGAAAACACAGATACCAAATTTTCTCCACGTTTGATTTCTCTTGGTGATTGGACAGCCATAAAACAAAGAGGACTGAAACCATTAACTTTTAATTTAAATTTATCATGAAGATGAGATGAATGAAGACAAATGGATAAACAACTCATTTCAAATATGGTTCAAACTAGAATTATGCCTAGCCCTAAAAAGCAACTGAATTAGAAGTTGTGCAGCAGATAAAATTGTGTAGAATAGCAAAGCTCCCAGCTCTAAGAGAATTTTAAGGCAGGTATAGAGAAGAAGCAGATACAGATAGTTGTCCACACAGTATACTTGTAATATGCCAAAAAAACACAATCATATGTGGAGCAGCAACGTGCTCAATATTTGTTTCTCCAAATTGCCTTTGGAGTGTCCAGGTGATACACTTCTGGGTTCTGTAACACAGGAATTTCCACCCCTGTCTCCTTGGTTGATACTGACAGACAGTATCAACCTCTAGACAGTAAATATACCTTTAGATGAATTTAACAGTCAGTTTAGGAGTCTTTCAGCTGAGACACTAGACACTATAAAGCAGAAATGAGCTATTCCTTCTATACCCTGTCTGATTTTCTGACTCAAAGAAATCAGGATTATAATACATGGATATTTTGTGCCATTAGATTTGAGGTTATTTCTTACACAGCCACAGTAAGTGGAAAATAAGTCACTAATTATAGAAAATAGGTAAGCAGAAGTAATATAACTTCTAAAGATATTAGTAAACAATTGTTTTGTATGTCTTTAGAAAACTTGTTCACAAAAAAGTTCTTATCTAGGTTAAATAATATTTGAAAGCTTTGTCTTAATATATTTGAAATATTGCTGCAGGTTCAGTTAAATTTTCTTGAACCTGCATGGTATTATCAGGACTTAAAACCTACTATTTCAAAGAGTCCACTCTTATTAAATTAAAAAAAATACTTCGTTAGTAATCACTCATTAGAACATATTTTTTGTACCAAACACAAAACCTGAAGGACCATGTAAGTTAAACTTACTATATCAGTTCATAAAATAATTTTTTAAAATGTTTAAAGGAAAAAAATCAAACTATTTTTGTTACACAGTAAGTTTGAGAATAAATTTCCATATGAGATTTCTCTTGTTACAGTTGTAGAGGAAGATGAATCAAAAAGTAGCATTTCCAAAGCTTTGTTGAATTTCTAATCTATGGCTACACCATCCCCAAACATGCCTAATCTTGTATTTTTTGTTTGTTTGTTTGTTTGTTTTATTAAATTTTGGGGGTGACATTGATATCAATTATATTGTTTCCAGGTATACAATTCTACATTATATTTTCTATACATCCCAGAAACATTTCATATTCCATTGCTGTATGTTTGATCTCAGAAGCTAAACAAGTTCAGTCCTGGTCACTACTTGGATGGAAGAATGTACTTTTTACATTTAATGCTACCACAAATTAAGAATCATACAGAAAAGAAACCTGAACTATGAAAGATAATTCCAGATATGTGCCTCCTCCATATGAAGATCACTTTCTATCCTTTTGCCCTCTCTTATTCTATAAGAACCCTTTTCTTCTAGCTAGTAGCTAGGTGCATCTAAGACGTTTCTTTATCACCTCTATTAAAAAATCACTCAAAAGATCAGATAAATTAATCTTAAAATTTTTCTCATAAAAAGGAAAATAAAAGTATTACCTAAAAAAGAAAATGTGGTACTTTTGTGTAATCTTTGCAAATACTTTTAACTAGTACATTTATTTATTCTATTATAGATATCTAAACACAACAACAAAGAAAACATGCTTTAGGTACAAGATAAAGTTGTACAACTTTTAAACAAATCATTGAATGATGTTGGTACACAAAAATAGAACCAGAAAAAGTCAAGATTTTATATCTAATTTAATGACCAAGTATGGTTGAAAATATCAATGAGACAATTTTTTTTTATAAGCAAGGGAACAAAAGAGATTTTCACATTATAGTTATATATAAAATTAACATTATATAAATTTTATAAAATATTTCAAGTTAAACATGCTTATGTTTAATTGCTTTCATCTCCTGAGTAATAAATGTAAATAAAGTTACAAGTTTAAGACCAAACTGTTTGTGTCTACTGTTCCTTAACAATTAGAGTTGAAATCTAAAAAAAAAAGCAAATAGTCTAAACTTCAGATAATAGGTAAACTCTTATGTTCTATATTTTTTACAAAAGAATATTAACAGAATGTCTCAAAAATATAACTTATTCCTGATGTTGAGCCCTATTTAAATGGTAAGACACTAAACTACAAAGACAAGTGGATTGCATTTGTTAAGCAGCACTATAATTCTAACCTTCAAACACAAGTTAAAATTTCATAAGATTTGGAAACACAGATATAGTTATTTTTGCAGTAACTTTCAGCTACAGATGAAAAAAGGAGAGAAGAGTTCAGTAACTTCGACATTTGTAACATTCAATTTCATTAATTTGATTGATTCAGATACAAGTCAGAACACTGCTGACAATTTCTTGAAAATATATCACTACGTAGGAGAAATGTTTGTTGAAATGGAAATCACTGTACAAAAAATTAATGATAGCGAAACAAAGTTTCTTTTTTCAGAGAAGAAATAAGAAAAGTTAGAGCAATAAAAGAACACAGATAAAAATAACCACAAGTTAAACTAAATATTATTACTTTCTCTCCCCTAAACAGTATTATAAATAATATTTTATGAACTCTTCAGCAGAAATAAAGTAAAAAACCTTCACCAAGTAGGACTTAGGATAGCTGAACAGCAAAACTAGTACTGACAACTTATTGAAAATGAGAGGTAAAATGTTCCTTTCATTCACTCACTCTGAGATGATTTTGACAATGAATCAATATCACTTAATCTGTGGATAAAACAATGAGGCAAAAATAGTTTGCCTGTGGTAAAAACTAATGAGGTATATATTAGCTACTCCCAACTAAATTTAAGTTTTATTTACTTCAACTCTAGCATTCTCTTATTGATCACTGTACTTGATATGAGTTGATAACATGAGGACATATGAAATAGGAGCAATTTGAAAGTTTAAGCCATGAACTTTTGAATATCTGAGATTCATTTGAACAATAAATGCAGAATAAATCTAAATAACTGGGTGGCTAAAGATACTCCAGGATCTTTAGTCAAGAGGCCTCAGAATTTGAATTGAAATGGCTAACACAAAAGAATGTAGAAGTTTTGTTCAGGTAGAGAATAAAATTAGTCACAAGTCAGGCAACAAACTCTATTTGGGAAACACACTGAGGAAAATGCAATTTAGAAAGTATATTTTTAAATTTATTTTTAATTATAGTTGACATACATTACGTTAGTTTCATTCAAGTGTAGAACACATTGATTTATATACCTTACAAATTTATGACTTTGAGAACTTTAGTACTTACCTGCCACCATACATAGTTATTACATTATTGACTATTCCCTATGCGGTACTTTACATCTGTAACTGTTCTTACAACTGGCATTTTGTATTTCTGAATAACTTTTACCTTAAAAACTATATTTCTTAATAAAATTTATCACAAGGAAAGAAAATGTGATGTGTTAAATTTATATATCAATGTATTATTTGATTAATGAATTCACTTGATTTTTAAAATTTCATTAAAAAAATATGTAATTTTGAGACTTCTGGTTTCTAATACATCATGCAAAGAGCTTAGAAGTTGCCAGTTCGGCGAAGCCGGGATGGCTCAGTGGGTTAAGCGCTCACTTTGCAGCGCCGGGGACCGGGGATCGAATCCCGGCCCCGGCCCGTGCAGAACCATATGCTGAACTGGGAGCTCCCCCAGTTCAGTTCTCTCTCTGTCTCTGTATCTCTCTCTCTCTCTCTCTCTCTGTCAATAATAAAAATAAATGAATAAATAAATAAAAATTAGAAGTTGCCAGTTCATCCCAATGACAAGTAAAAAGCTAAACAAACTTGAAAAAAAAAAATCACAGTCTTAGATCCTTAGAGAAGTGAGGACACAAGCAAACTTCTGCCTCCAACATGAGAGAGACTGACAGAATACAATCAAAACTTACTAAAGCAGAAACTCTAGAACAACTGCAGGCACCAGTATCAGGACAGGAAAGCCTAAACTCTAATTGATAAATTGTTGGAGGCTCCATGTAGACAAATGAGAGTTAAAAATCCCAAGAGGACCCAGTCACAGAGGGTTCGCCATACTTTAGTGAATTATACTTCCAGAAGCTTTTACCAGATTCTTACAGTGAATATCAGAAAAATTCCCTCATGCATCTAGCAGGGTAGGGGGTAGTAACCATTTTGAAATATGCCAGAGCACTCTATTCTTCTGACTTCCAGATAACCTATTTTACCAGTCTCACCTGCTGGGGTTTTATCAGAGCTGAAACTGTAGAGACTAGAGGGCGCCATTTAGTAGACTAGGACACGCCATCTTATGACATGGGCCCCACCCTGAGAGAGCTTCCGGAATCCCAGGAAAACAAAACCTAAGGAAAAAGAAACTAAAAATTTGTTCCCCTGGTCCCGCCCCCCTCCCATCAAATAATCTGCCCCATCCAATAAAACCAAGGGTCACCCTCGCTATCCAATCTGATGGCGACATAAAAAGCCTAATTTCCTGCTCGTAGTTTCTCCCTTTAAAACACCCCGCCCAACGGGACTCAGGCCGTTCTCTCCTAGTTGCACTGGGAGACGGACGGACCGGGCTCGAGCTTGTATCAATAAAACCTCTCTTTGTACTTGCATCGGAGTTGGTGTCTTGGTTGCTGTTGGGATCGCGATCTGGGAGCACAACAAAACTACCTGGGGGAAGAGACATATGCAATTCTAGGTGGTTCTAGCTATCCTGTTCCACCTTCAGGGTGAGGGGAAACTGAGAAAAACTGGTGAGGTTCAAAGTCTCACCAAAAGTCTGAGACCCAATCATTTACTATAAAATGTGTCCCCTCCCTCCACACCTTCCCACCACACCACTACTAAAGGCTTATTTTCATAAATTCCTTTCACTAAGTACCTCATGTCCAGATTTCAACCAAAAATTATAAGGAATACTAAAAGGCATGAAACAGTATGAAGAGACTAAGTACTAAATCCTTTGCACTAAACATGCAAAAAATGTTAAAATTATCACAGTTCAAATTTTAAACATCTCTTATTAAGATGCAAAGTAAAGCAGGAAGACACCATGCAAGAACATAGTGGAGTGGCCTCAAATGCAAACTTCATAAAAAATTTTGAGTGTGTTTGTGTATACAAGGGCTGTCCAGAAAAAATCTAGCCATAAATGCCTCTATTTTTCTTATTACATGACTGGATACTTTCCAGACGGCCCAAAGGAGATGGTAATGTTATCTTGTACTGAATGTGGGACTCATAAAAACACATACTGAAAGTGGACAATTTCACATGTAGCAAAGTCACAATGGACAAATGCCTGCTAAACTCTGAGAGCCAAGTGAGAGGCTACTTATATAAACATAATCTTCAAGTGAAGATCTAAACAGTCCCCAGGTAAACAGTGTGTGGAGTCAAGGAAAAGTTAGGCCCACTTTTTAAACACATTGTTGTACTGATCTCTTTTCATTTAAAATGAAGAAAGAAAGAACAAATGGAAGAAAGTAATGTAAATATAAGACTATTGTATATAAAATTATTGTGAAAAAGCTAATAAAATTATTCTCTATGATCTAGAAGAAAATACCCCTGAACATTATTTACCACTGGAAAGAGAAGAAAATTTTAGAAAAATGTTGAGTTATCAGGATTAAAATGGTGCTAGATTTGTGTAATATTGTTGCTACCAATCAGCAACAAAGTACTCATGAAGATTTAACAATAAATAACCCAAAGTACACCAAAGAAAAAGCTATGGGCCTAAATCTGGGTAAAATTTCTGCTTAGTAAATCATGAAACATTCTGGTGTGTGTGTGTATGTATGTATGTATGTATGTACGTACGTATATATTATATGTATGTTATATATATATATATATATAACATTCCACATTTTGGACCAAAATGCATTCTCCCAAATGAAATAGACTATGCATGAAAATTCAGAACACAGGGAACAGTGCGATCTTCAACATGTATTGACTTCTATCCCTGTTATACCAAAGCAGAACTATGGTTCAACTGTTTTATTCAGTAGAGAACTGAAAAAAGTAGTAGTTCTGGAAAGAAGTAAGGATATAGCTTTTTGTGTTCAAAGAATTTCAACAGTAAGTGAATACTGGAACAAGAAAAGCTTAGCACTGAAGCAACAGATGATGGAAGTTCAATTTACAGAAGTACTTTACGAATTGCAAATCAAGTTTAGGCTAGTGCTTCAGGCTGAGATCTAAGAGGATAAACCACCTACCATTCAAGTAAATAGTGACAGGAGCTGAGATATGGCATCTACCTGGAGGGCAACCACCTGCCCAGTCAAGGCAAATAAAAATACACCAATGAATTTTATTATTAAAATTACTATGAATTTTAGTATAAAGAAAAAGAAAATTGTACCTAATAGTCAGAGGGGAAAAACTTACTTTGCAAATAGCCTTTACAATAAAAGTAGATGTATATGCGTGTTTTGTTTTGTTTTTAAAGCAAATAGTAGCTTGTTTATCCTAAAAATAATTCAAGAGAAAAGAAGTTATAGGAAGCAAAAGCAAAAAGCCTTAAGTATAAAACTGACTTAAGTTACACTAGAAAGGGGACTGGCAACATAAGAGTGGCGTAATAAAAATCCATATAAAGTACTCATGGAGATTGGAAGAAGTCCCAATTGGATTTCATTACAGAAAATCAAGTCAGAGGTTTAAAGGGTAAATTTGAGAAATGTATCCAGAATACAGGGGAAAAAAAAATTTAAAAACTAAATTACATAACATGTAAAAAATATAACGCACAAAAATCCAATCTAAGCTTTAAAATTATGAGTTTTATATCAAGGAAGAAGCAAAAGCATCATAATGTATAATGGCATACACGGATTATTTCTTGATAAAAAAAAAACCAACACACCTGACTTTACATATAAATAAGCTCCTCAACTTGAGCGCATACCACCGTCCCCTTTTGGTGAACATTTGTCATCTAGTGTTTTACTCTTCTAAATAACCTACATGAGAACCCTGTGTATACTTTACTTCATATTTGTGGAGAAAAGGTAGTTCCAAACAGTGAAATTCCTGGATCAAAGGGAAAATGAATATGGTACTTTTTTGATAGTGCCAAATAATCCTCTAGTGGATTGGTGTAATTTTTCATGCTTATCAGCAATACATAAAATGATTGTTCTCCAAAGCTTCACCAACTGAGCCTGTGGCCAAATGTTTGGATTTTTGCCAATCTGCCAGTAAGAAGTAGCATTTTAGTGTAATGTTGATTTACATTTCTCCTCAGTAAGAGACATTGAACATGTGTTGATATGTTTGAGTTATTTGCCTTTTCTTTTCTTTGAATTTACCCTCATATTTATTTCCCTGTTATCTACTAATTTATTATCTCACTTTTTAAAAGCTTTTTATTTGGAATTATACCTCTATTTAGGATAAAAGCTGGAAATCTTTTCTTCTAGTACATCACTTTGATTTTTGTTATGAAACTTCTCTTAATGACAGACTTTTTTTTTTAAACATATTTGAATATATCAGTCTGATCTGTTACCAATTCCAAGTTTTGAATCATAGTGGAAAGGCTTTTCAATTTCCATAAAGAAATTTAACTTTGTTTTTACACTGGTAAATTTATGGCTTTGTTTAAATATAAACATTTCACCCATTTATACTTTTTCTAAATGGCTATCCAATTACCTCAGCCACAAGTTTTTAAATCTATCATTCCCCAACCCCACACACATCCATTAAGTCTCTTGTTCTAACCTGTTCCACCATTGTGCCACTAGTCCCCGCCCCACCCACTTTGTGGTTTTCCACACCCCTAGCTGACCCAGGTGATTATGAAACTTTCAACTGTTCCTGGATATCTATCTTAACCAGAAATGCTGCACCCATGTTTGAATATCTCACTTAACCAGAAATTGTTACACCCTTGTCAACTATGATTTTTAGCTTCTGTACAATGCCTTGCTAGGCTCGACTAGATAAGCAGGCTGTGGTTTTTGCCTTTATAAACCCCTCTCTGAATTCACTCAGGGCGACAGGTCTTTGAGAGACATGAGCCCTCCGTGGTCGCCAGCTTTTGAATAAAGACTCCTAATTTGGCCCTCCTATTTGACACTCTTTGTGGGTGATTTCTTCTCGTGGGTGACAACAATCTTTATCATGTACAACATTTTATTTTATATCTTAGGATTGTTTTCTGGATTCCCATTCTATTCCATTAATCTGTCATTTAATGAGTTTTAATTAACACTGTTTTAACAGAGACTTTAAATATTACATTGTAATATCTGGCAGAATTACCCTTACTTTTCTGTTACTTTTTCAGGGTTCTCTGAGCTATTATTGACTATTTTTCTATAAAAAATTTTTAACACTGAGGAGGTGAGGCAAGATGGCGGCATGAGAGGAGAACCCAGACACCTACCTGGGAAGGGACTTACGAACAAAAAGGAACCCACAGGGGAAACCCTGAGAAACACCCTCAACTGAGAGAACCACACAACGCAGAACAACACACAAAGGTTAGAGGAAAAAGGGGAGAGCGGGAGAGGGAGGGAGAAGGAGCAGTTTGGGGACAGGAACGGAGCGCGGAGCGCGGCCTGGGGCTGGCAAAAACAAAGGGGGATTGGGGGGCTACAGCCAAAGTGGAGCTAGACCCAGGGCGGGCTGGAAGCCGAGACCTAGGGAGCGTGGAAGCCCCACAGGAATGTGGACAATTTAACATCCCAACTCAAGGGGCCACACGCGGTGCCCTAATCAGATCACAGAGCCTAAAGTGGAACAGGGACTGTGGAGCAGGGCGGCGGCACTTCCCGGTGGGCGGGGTGAGAGCAGGGCACCAGCCTGCAGCAGCTCGGCACCCCTGATTCACAGAGGAGACACAGCTGAGCTCCAAAGGTTGTCTGTGAGGGAGCACCTTTTGAAGACAGGGCTCTTGGAGTGAGGGCAGCGGCTCAGTGGACACTGAGGGAGCAGGCTGGGCAACAACAGACGTGCTTTGAGTGAGTCCCGGTCCTGCAGAGCAGCTGCAGCCGAGCCTCTGCCAAGCCCCACCTGCCTGCACCACAGCTAAGCGGCGCCCCAGCAGGCGGGCCCACAGACGGCAGGCAGGCTCACAGAGACAGTGAAAAAGCAGCCGGACCAGAGGGGAAGAAAAGCCCGAGCTGCTCACCCAGCCCCCACTACTGCTGAGCTGCAAGCAGACAGGCTCACAGAGGCATTGAAAAGGCGGCCCGGAGCAGCTCCCCCGGCCTCTGCTCTGAACCACCAGCCTCCCTGCAAACAGAGGAATCTGCTATTGTGTCTCAGGCCCGCCCTAGCTCCTACTCACACGCCCCCACCCCCAGAACCACACCTTCACTATGCTGCCTTCTAACAGCTAAAACTGCAACCTAAAAGAACAGCCCCAAGGCACAGAACTGACTGCTTCCCCCAACCCTCTCCCAAAATCTCCTCCTCCCACAACTGAGAAGCCCACCTGATAGGAAAACCCCCAGTG
>PVKE010030126.1:0-19814 GCA_004027555.1 Craseonycteris thonglongyai
AGTTTTCCCTCAGGAATTATAAATTGACCACTACCTGAATGAGATGATTAACCTACCTCTTCATTTCTGGAATCTTCTACTCTTTATGGGAATAACTAGAGTTTAAGGGTGGTCTGGCCTGGAAGGAAGAGGACAAGGTGTTGTCAAGGCAATTGTACTTGGCATGTAACTGTTTACCCATCCCCTTCCCTTTTCCTGTGCCACAAAGGCAATATCCTGCCACTTAGCCTTCCACACTTGGTATCATCTGCCTCTAATTCATTCCTCTTGCAATCCACTGCTGGCCTTATTTTAAAACACATTTCACAAATGCATCATAACAAAAGGAGAACTTAAGCCCAACATAGGGTATGGGCTTCTTGGTGTCCTTAGAAAAGGGCTCAGTGTCAGATAACCATTCTTGTAAAGTAACATTGGAGGCTGACAGAGTCATATCTCAGGTCTATAATCCTGGGGTCTCACAAAGAATTGATTCATAATACTCCTAGCCATGATAAGAACACACTCTAATTCCCATGTCTCATCTCCTACTTTGTGATTATTAGCTCTGTGACCCCGGAATAACCTAAGAACTTAAGTGCTTAGCATTGTTCAAACTGTGCCCTCTCATGGCAGCTATCCAAGGGCCTCACTCTGGCCATCATCCTCATCTACTTCAGGAAACTACTGCTGTTAACCTGTTCTTACTCTTTTAACAGTTCAACCCTCCTACTCTACTCCTTAGATTTGTTTGTTTGTTTGTTTTAGTGTATATGGCTTCTTCTGCCTGTGCTATCATAACATAGCTTTGACAGAACTTGGATTATATTCATAGAATTCCTGTAGAATAGTTTGTACCTTAAATTTTTGATAAATTTAAAAGGGGCTTTAAAAATAAAGAAGATTAAGGATGTGGGAATAGCTCAGCAGTTGAGCACTTACCTCACAATCTCAAAGTCGGGAGTTCAATTACCAGCCCCAGCCTGTTTAGCCCCATATGTTGAGCTGAGGCGCAGCTGGTGACCACCAGGATGGCAGGGCAGGGAAGCCTCTCCCCTCACATGTGGGAGGCCCCTGGTTCAGTTCCCACCCCATACAGCCCTACATCCACCTGTTTGGTATGAAACCACGTCACAGCTAATGATGTACAACTATGGAGACTGCTTTGAGCCCTCCCCACATTTTTCTCTCTCTATCTCTACCTCATCTACTCTCAAACAATAAAATTAATCCTTAAAATAAATAATTAAATAGACAAACAAACATGAAGAAAGTTAACTGAGCACTTATTTTGAAATTAGGTAATAATGAAAGAATTTTATTTTCTTATGTTATTTTTCATGTGGTGCGAAAGCAGGAAGAAATGGGCTTTTGTTGCCTATCTATTTTTATACTTATCTTTATTGATCTATTAATACTATGCTTATATTAATATCTCAGGTACTAAGCTTAACCTTTTTTAAAATCTCTTTTAAATAAGGAAGAATTTTTTTTGACTACCAATGTGAGTAAAACATTAGGATTAAGATAAAAGAAATAATGTCTAAGTTATGGTCATTTTCAAGAAAAGAGAATGAAATAAAAACATATTAGGATATTAGTTAAATATATTTTGATTCAACCATATATTGGAATATGATATGTTATTAATGGACTATTAAAGTAAGACTTCAAAGGGATAAAGAGAAAGCAACTTTTTCTTTTCTTTTCTTTTTTTTATGTAAAATGAAATCTAGGGATAGCCTATGATTTTATTGTCATATTCTGATAATAAAAAGAAGTCTTAATTTCTCTTAATTTCAATTTAATTTTAGTAATTGAAATGATTATTCCCCAAATCAAAACACTGAACTACATTTAGAGTTAAAGATGTTTCTCTTCTGCTGAGTCTAGACTTCCTGTGGGGAATAGGTGTGGCCAAATCTCTCCTTCCTCAATATTCTCTTCTCACATCTCCTTAGCAAAGGCTTCTTGAATTCTTCCAGGAGAGTGGAGAGGAGATGAGTAAGGAGCAGGAAAGTTGTTACTTTACAAATATTTTTATGACTTAGTATTGACATACTCTGGGGTTAGTGGATATTCAAAATGGTCTCTTTTTTGGATTTTGTTTGGTGTTTTTTGAATGTTGAACATGAGGATCTGTGTGTAGTGTGGTTCTCTGATGTGTGCACAGCACAACCCTCCAAATTCCTGCCCCTGGTTGTGTACCCAAAGCCTCTAATCTTGAGAGTCTTCCAAGAGATCTCCAGCCCCTTTCCTGTCTTCAGTATTCACTTGGGCCACAGTGAATTCCCATGCATCCTTGCCATACTAAGTAGAGGGCTTTAGTTGTTCTTTTCACCTCCTGCCACAGACTTCTGCATTTAGACTTAGGAGGGGTTCAAACTCCAGTCCTTATGCCCACTCACATTCCAGGAAATACACACCAAAACGGACAAAGTCTTTTCAAAAGCCCTCTCACTTGAAATAGAAAGGAAGCACTTCCTTATTTTAGCAGGGAAGTAACCTAAACTCAACAACTTTCTCCAGTGAAATATGCTCATCTGAACTCTTTAACCTAATTTCTTTTTATATCCTTATATAAAGTGCATATTAATCTTTAATTAATGTTGATGGATAATTTGTATTTGACTTCTTGGAATAAATATTTTCTGTATTTTCCAAGTTTTCTGCAATAAGATATAAATGTTCAAGATAAAGATTGATTAACATGGGAGCTGCATATTTTAAACACTCATCTGCAAAATGATGGAAAATAGCAATTCCTCACTACAAGATATGTGATAATTTTACTTATTTGTCTAATAAAATTATTTTGAATTTTGTAGCGCTTTCCTTGCAAAGTTTTCATCTGATCCCAACTTGGCGTGTTATTTGATCAATAAAGTGTTATTATTAGTAATTGAAAACTAGAATAAATTTTATCTATTTTATAACAGAATGAAAAGCACTCTGGTTTAAATTTCCTCCTTTGCAAATGACTGATCTCATCAAAGTTTCAAGTATTCAGAGCTTCTAATTCTACTTCCTTTTGGTTGAGGGATGGAGAACTCTCGCAATAACTTTGTGAGTTCTAAGAATCACATTTGGGAGGTATGATATTATGAACACTAGCATAAGAATTTTGCAAAACATTAAGAAGACATTGAATTGCTTAGTACAAGAGAGAACCGCCTTTTCAGGGGTGCATGAGGGGAAAGGGTCTGGGATGTATGATTTCAGAGTTGGATAGGAATATGCAAGGATAAGTATTTGATTGCCCAATTGCTTCCAGTCTCTTTCCCTATTAGGGGCCTGTGTTATCTTAAGAATATTATAGCTGACAGCTAGGATAAACACAGGTCACCATTTCCAAATGATTTCACAATCACCCTTGTAACCAGAATTCTTTATACAAAAAAAAAGGAGCTTATTCTAGCAAATTCAAACAGAACACAAGGCATTTGAAAATAAAATGTTCATCTTATAGAAAGAACTCTAAAGAACAATATGAAGAAAACTCTGATGATTTTCCTGAAATCTTGTGTATAGAGCTCTAAGACTAGCCTCAAAATTTATGATTTTGAATAGTTAATAAAATTTAGATCTAATATATGGTTTATGTTTGTCAGTCAAGTAAATCACTAACCTATGCAAAATGTATCATGGTTGTTGGAATTTGCACATACAAATATAATATCACTAATTTCTTTGCTCTTAACACTTTTTTGCTTATACAACAGACCAGTGGTTTCAAACTGTGAGCCTTAGTCCAATCGCATTATCATTTGCAAGCCTGTTAGAATTGTAAATTATGGAATCCAACCCCAGTCCTCCTGAACTAGAAACTGCAGAAATAGAACCCAGAAATCTGTGTTTTTACAGGCTTCCTAGGTGATTTTGCTGAACACTAAATTTGAGAACCATTGAACTAGGACTAGAGTTTAAAATACCTATTGTAATTTAGTATGTCCTGGTTAAAGGAATATATCTGAAAGTAAGTGAATTGCAGCTTAATTATATTATGATGGATTAACCAAATAAACGGATTTTCTTGCCGTGAAGATAGAAGATATTTATGACAAACAAAAATATATATGAATTAGTTGTACCTCAGAATAGGTATTAGTAAATATATTGTATAATTCAGAGGTCCAATATTCATCCATAGTAACAGATGCTGATATTCGCTTCAAAGATACACTTCTTTGAGAAATTTTTTTGATGGAACTAGGTATATTTTAACTACGTTAGAGCACTTTGTGTGAGAAAACTGCATTTGAGGAAATGAGTTGGTATATTAAGCTATGATCACAATATGAGAATGAGACATTATAGTTAAATTTTAAAAGAAGTAGAGGAAAAAGTCTTGAACTTGATTGCTGCAGGGTCTCTTTCTATTTCTGCGGCAGGGCATCGATTTAGGGCAGTAACTTAATTCTGAGCAATGGCAGGACACAAGGAAAATGTGACCATCTCATACTACAATACGATTTGTATGCTGTAATGAATCTCAACATAAATTCCAAACAGCATTAAACATCAGGGGAAGGAGAAAAAAGGAAAAAAAAAGTGACAAGCAATAGGAAATATGAAAGAGTGCAAAGTTTATTGTGTAAAGTGTGCATCACTCTGGTTCTGTGACACCATCTTTCTTTCTTTCTGCTCCATGACTTTTTGTGTTCTGATGTCCAAAATAATGTCTAGTACCTGAAATGTGTAGTGCCTGGGAAATGTATGTAGTACCATATCTATGACTGATTGAGCTGCTTTGGAGAATGGAGGTGCTTCAAATACTTGGGATGGATCAAGATCCTCTCTGGGCTCTTGGCCCCCATTGGCTAATGATAAAGGAGATGCACGTTTTCAAGATGGTTCTGTTTTGGATCCTCTCCAAATCCTACAGCTCTTATTGGGGCTACTTGGCAAAGCAGAATGTGGCAAAGTGGTCACATTTGTTAAAACCAGTGAGTGTCATAATAGCTACCCACTTGCCCAATGTCACCAGTAGCAAAGACGTACATATAGAATAAAGAACTGAACATTTTCTAGGATTTGTAATGATTAGAGAGGGGTATTACTGTTGTGCTTGCGAAAGTTCTAGGTTTTGTCCCCAGGGCTGTACCACTTTATATCAGATCATTTCCAATTTATTTTTTAACGTTAAAAGTTCTTGGATTATAGGAGAAGATCATATTGTGAGCAGTCAACAAGAGATAGTTAGGCAACACAGGAACTCTGTGTACAAGATAGTTTGGATAATGGGGGGCCAGTATAAAGTTCATCTGCAAGGAGGAAATTCAGAATGCAGTGAAGGATGCACCATTAGAGGATTGATTGGAGATTATGTACCTAACAAATTGTAGAGAAGTGCAAGAAGCTGGATGTGGTAACAAGGATATTTTTAATCCAAAGTTATCTAAATTCAGAAATTTGAAACTATACTCTGGGCTGGGAGAAGGAGGTAAATGAATTAAGCCTCCAGATAACATGGTGAATTTGGTCACCTGTGTAAGCAGTGGATTTTCTCCAGTGTGTCAAAAAATTGCCAGTTGGCAGAATTATCCTGGGAGCCAAGAGAAAAACCAGTATTTTACTATTATTATTTTTACTTTCCCATATAGAATCAATTTGTGGATTACATAAATCACAGGATATAATTCCACTGTTTCAGCCAGAAGTTTCCCCATCGGACCAAGACAATTGCAAATATGCTAAACTTGCTTTCATGAAAAGTTATTCTTTACATAATTTACATCAACTAAAATGACAAGTCATTCACCGGATAAAGGTTTTTTTGTCTGAATCAAATAATAAGCCAGCTCTTCCACAAAAAATGCTATTGTATTCTGAGATGAATGCATTTCCAACTAAAGCTGTATTAAGGACCAAAACCAAAGGAGGCCCATCTGTCAGGAAGTTCTAAAGCCCACTGCATGGTGTGTTGGTCCAATCTCTTATGGAAATGCTAACTGTAAACTGCAACTTAAAAATGCATACTGAGAATTATGTTAACCTCTATTGACTGACTACTGTTAAATATACCATTAAGAATCCAATTTACCCTGGTTTCCTCTGAAATGTTCTCAGGGCATTCTGATAGGTACATTATGGTGGTCAATTGTTACAGGCTAAAAGTCAGTAGTACCTCATTAGCTCAAACACACAGACCATTTGTTTTCAATTTTAATAGGTACTCTCTTGCTCTGGGATTATGAGAGCACTGATGAAATAATAAGCTTATTTGATGATTTGAGGGGTATCTGGCCGGGTCCAGGGGTAAATGCTGATTGAACAAGGTTGAGAGGCCCTAGATGGTAGTCCCTGACATCATTCTTCACAAGTCTAGATTTGCATCTTTTGCTTAGAGTGAAAATTTACAGAGATTAGAACCTGAATGTCAAGTGAAAATGAGATGATGAATTAGGTCAATTACTTACATGGTGGGTATTCTAGTCACACGAATGCTTAGTAAACATAGCAGACTTTTAATTACGATTAGGGACAATATTTATTTTCTTTTGTCATTTAAACCATCACAAGTTTGCTCATAAAGTTATCCATTCACTGCTTAACTAACATAATTTTCTCTTTTTGTACATGTCTGTTTATCATATTATTGGAAAATATTTTTGTTTAATATTTTCAGTTCCTTCCCATAACCTTGTCTTTTAAATGATTACAGCAATGAGATAAAATTGTACCTCCTAATATTATTCATTAGGCTAATTATAGTTAATTAATTAATTAATTATTTAAAGATTTATTTTGTATTTGAGAGAAGGTGAGAGAGCGAGAGATAAGTGGGGAAGGGCCAAGAGCAGTCTCCATAGTTGTACATTATTAGCTGTGACATGGTTTCATTCCACACAGGTGGATATCGGGCTGTGCAGGGCTGGAACCAAACCGGGCCCTCCTGCATGGGAGGCGAGAACCACTGTCGCTGAGCCACCCCAGTGGTTACCGGTTGTGCTGAAGTTCTGCATATGGGTTTGCACAGGCTGGAGCCAGGAGTCAAACATCTGACCTCATGATTGTGAGGCACGTGCTCAACCACTGAGTTATGCTGGCATCTCATAATTTACTTTTTTTTTTTAATATTAAAAAAAAAAACAACCCTTTTTCTAAGTGTCTACATAAACTGAAGTAGGTTGTGGTAACTAATCATATTCTGCAAATTCAAATTTTCAATTGAACTACTAAATTCAACTTGAAGTAAACTACATTAATCAAATCTGTTTTCCTCCTAGCTTGAACCACTGTTAAAACTCTCCTCCCAATTTTCTTGCTTCATTCCTGAAACAGAATTGGAAAAGTATTAATCACAACCTTCATATCTGAAAGTACTTCTCTTTCTTAGGGACAATAAAAACATATTTGGAAATTTCTGATAGGCACGGTTTTGCAAATTTTTAGGCATTTTGTTTCCTTTGTTAGATGGAAGGCAACCTAGGGCCTTAGAAAAAGAACTAATTGTAAAATACAGAACATTGGTTTGAATTTTGACTGTTTTTTTGTTTTGTTTTGTTTTGTTTGGCTTCGTTACTTTCAGCAGAGCATTAAGCTATTGTGTCTCTAGCTGAATTTGGGAATAATAATCTAATAATAATATACTGTTCTAATGTGAAAACACTTGTGTCTAAAAATGAGCAATTCAATTCAGTAATGGTTACTGAGCACTCAATATTTGTAAAACCTGGAGCCAGGTGGGCAAATAAACCTATGGGGAGTAACTCTGGCTATTCTCAGCTCACCATGCAAATGCAGGGTCTGAACTCTGTCATGAGTTTTGTTCTTTGGAAATTGGTCGAATTCTGCGGCACATTGAAATACCCATCATGTGGCTTAGTCTCTGTGAGAATACTAACCAAGCAAGAAATAAGAAAATCTCTGGAAGAAAAATAACTTTTTATAGATTTCATGACATATATAATGAAGTAATTCCTGGTTTTAGTGCTAAAGCATAAAAGGGCAACAACTGATTCTGTTACAAAAACAAATCTGAGGGCTGTTTGCAAAGTATCCAGCCATATAACCATTCTTGTTTTATTGACAATAGCTGTATTTTTTTTTTTCCAGACAGCCCTCTTATGTCAGGTTTCAAGTTATTATCTCTTAGCCCCAAATCTATCTTTTTTGTTTGTTTGTTTTTTGGGGTTGTTTTTTTTTTGCCTGCTTTGTGATCATGGAGGTAGACTTTGTAAGTATATCATCTTTGCCAGGTGGCAGGATACTAAACCTTGCCACTTGGAGGGGTGGGTGTGGCACTGGAGCAGAAAGGGATTGTTTTGCCCTTGCTGGTTCTAGTGTCCCATGCTGGTCAGCTTCCTGGATCATCCAAGGTCATCTAGTCTCTTCTCTCATTGAGTGCATTTTCTCTAAGGCTAGTCTCCAGTAAGGCGTGCTTTCTCCAGTGAACAGCCAAGGCAGAGCACTGTTTCTCCAGTCCTGGTTCCTGCAGAGGGTGGTGTCTCCAGATCTTGGTTCCTGCAGTAGTGGGTGACCGGCAGAACCCAGTGGCCCTCAGCTTTCCCCATTACCTCCTCCAGTGCCTGCACAATGGAGTGCTGCTGGTGAGGCACCTCCCCTTCAATGACCTCTCACATCATCCTCATGAGACTGCACATCAAGTTCTGAAGGGTAGCTTCTCCTCCCACTCAGAGGACTGATTTCTAACCATGTCCACAAGCAGGGTTCTTCAGCAAATTTCCACTATTCAGAGAGCCCGGCCTGTGTCCATTTCAGTGTGGTCTGCATCTCATTCATGGTCAGGCAGACAGGGATTTGGTCACTCTGTCTCACCACTAGGGGTAATGGCTGCTTCCTAAATCTACTATTCCCAGTTTTTTATATTTCTCTTTAACTCTTCTTAGAAAATTCTTTATTGCCCTAATATTCGATTAACCATTCTTTATTTTAAATTTCCCTGTACAAATGTACAACAGAATGGAATGGAGCTCGGTTGTTACTGGTAAGTGAGGGGTGCCTGTATATACAATGGAATATTGCTTGGCCATGGAAGGAAATGTGTTCTCGACATTTGCAGTGTCGTGGATGGACCTGGAGGGTATTGTGCTGAGTAGAGTGTCAGACAGAGAAAGACAGATGCCATGTGATTTCACTTCTTTTGAAGAAACACTTCTAAAGAACAAAATAAACAGGAACAAATTGATGGATACAAAAAACATTTTTGGTGGTTACCAGATGGGAGGGGAGTTGGAGGTATAGGTAAAAAGGAGAAGAAATTAAGAAGTACAGATTAGTTGTTATGGGGATGTTAATGTAGGGTATAACATAAGAAATATAGTTAATGATACCATAATAATTATGTAGAGTGTCAGACGGATCTTAGATTTGTTGGGGTGGTAAGGGGGAGAGGGTTGGGAGGCAGGGTGAAGCAGGTGAAGGGATTAAGAAGTACGAATTGATAGTTACAAAATAGTCATGGGATGTAAAGTAAAGCACAGGGCATATAGACAATACTATGATAATAACTATGCGTAGCGACAGATGTGTACTAGATTAGTCAGGGGGATAATTTCTTAAATATATAAATGTCTAACCACTACCATGTACATCTAAAATTAATATAAAATAATATTGTCAACTATAATTAAAGCAAAAGAAAACTGTACAAAATTAAAAAAATAGTCATGGGCTGTAAATTGCAGAATATAGTCAACAATAGTATAACTATGTACAGTGTCAGAAGGGTATTAGATTTATTAGAGTGATCACTTTATCAGTTATATAAATTTCTAGTCACTGTTGTGCAGCTAGAATGAACGTAATATTGTATGTTATCTGTAGTTGAAAAAAATTAAAGAATATAAAAAGAGATATATCTAATTAAATGTAAAAAAAAATGATAATCTTATCAAAAACATATGAGCCTGAGTAAGGCACTCCTCATTTAATGATCAAGTTCCACTTCGACGACTAGGTCAATAAACAAATTGGTCAATAAGTGAGGAGATTGAAGGCGGATGTCTTGTGGTGTGGTGTGGTGTGGTATCATATGGAATGTATTTTTCAATAAATATCATGCAATGCCACACTTATAAATGAAATATATAGTCTTGTGTGATTGAAACGCTTTGTGTAGTGAATACTAACTAACTGTGGGAGGAGACAGCTGAGAAAGGGGATTCTCCACACTGGAGAACTGGCCATAAGTCCCAGTAGTCATTAATGAGGTAGGTCATTATGTGAAGAGTGGCTGTATTAGAGTGAGAAATCTTTAAATGACCAAGTAAAAGAGGAAATAACCTTTCTGAGATGCTATAAATAATAAACAATCAGCTCTTCAATAATTTATAATTCAATAATTGATGAATACAATTAAGTTATTGTTAAAGAACAATATTCAGCTGAGTAAATTTGAAGATCTAATTGGCTTTACTCTGAAAATCATTATCCCAGCAACATACCATCTAACAACTAGAAAGATGCTCTAATGAGATACACACAATGGAAGGTTTTTATAGACAGAAAGAGGGTGAGACTAAGAAGTTAAAAGGGTGGGTTATTTCAGGCTAGGACACTTTCTCTTAGGAAGGCAGGGGATTCTTACCAAGTAAATTAACCTATTGGTTGGTTTAAACTTCCAGGCCTCAGAAAGGATAAAACTGCAATTAGGATAAGTATTAAGTTCTGGTTTGGTGACTTGGTTGAGCAAATGTGACTCCATTTGGGGTCCGTTATTTATTTATTTATTTATTTATTTTAACATTATTGAGCCAGTGGAAGTTTTGGCAATTTGACTATTTTTAATATAGTTTTGTTATTTGCATTTATTTTAATTTTTTCATCATTAACAAGGATCAAAAATAGTACACATTGTGTGTGCTAGACTGTTGAAATACTAACTATTCTATTTCTGTCATTTTGCATGCTTCTGATAGCATTGCATTCTATAACTAAACAACTTAATATTGTGCAATAAATTAGGTTTTTAAAAATAAACCTTTGATCTCTCAAATTATATTTTATGTTATCTTTTGATATAAAAAAATAAAAATGAAATGGTGGAGCTACATTTCTACTTAAATGACCAAATAGGATTTGGATTATAGCACAAATGAAAATGCAAGCTGAAGAAATATAAAGCTTAGATCTCTAGGTATCTTAACTCCACTGACAACCCTCCCAAGAAACATTTTTCATTAACATAAAGGTAAGGTAGATAAATGTGAGTTCCTTCACAATTGCTGGATGGGGAAAACCCAGGACTCTTAAAGTAGTGATAAGGGACAATGAGAGTTTTCACTGTTAATTTCTTCCTGTCACTCCACTGTACTATAAAAACTTTATCTACTTTTTGTAATATAGTTTTGTGTATCATATCACACTGAATCACTTTGTCCAAGCTGTTGCTTTTTAGCAACTGACAAGTAAGATTAGCATTTGTTTCTTTGTTGGAGTCTAAATAATGGAAGTCACATTTATGTGGCAGTTGTGGCTGTTGCATTTCAGTAACATAATTGCTTATGTGTGAGAGATACATAGACTAGTGTTACAAGTGGATGCTTTAAATAGGAGCCCTTCTACAATGTCTTTTCTAAGTTTTTAATTGTGGTGCTTACATAATTCTGCTTTAAATTACTGTATGTTCGTCATTTAAGAAACAAGGCAATGTTTAATTCACTATAATCTGACTTTTTACTCCTACTGTACCATAAAAATTTCTCTCAATAAGGCCTCTCTTGAATTACATGTTGCCAGTTTGAAAGGGAACTTTTTAGCCCTTACCTCAGTTATACTCTACTTCTTTTGAGAAGTTGCCAGTCAGTTCAATCATTGTTCTTCTGTATGTAATAAGTCATGTCTCTCTGGCTGCTATCATATATATACGGCTATCTGAAAAGTATCCAGCCATTAACAATGGCTGAATTTTTTCTGGGCAGCATATATATATATATATATAATATATATATACACACACACACACACATATATATATATATATATATATATATATATATATACACACACATATATATACATACATACACACACACACACATACACACACACATACATATATACATATAATCTCCAGATAAGATATATATCTATGTATATATATCAATATATCTACTATCTATATATTTTATAGATAGTAGATATATTGATATTTTATTATAGATATTTTATATATAGATAATAGATATAGATATATATTAAACATGTGGCGGTGTCTTGCTGAGTGGCATTTGTTATTGTTGAGTGTTTTCGTGTGCCATCACAAGAATGTTGGAGCTTGAATTAAAGCAATGAACATTATGTTTCTTTTAAAACTTAGGAAGAGGGGACGTGAAATCCTGGAAATGTTAGTTCAAGTTGATGGGGATAATGCCTTGAAGAAAACAGCAGTGTACAAATGGATGAAACACATTTCTGAAGGCAGAGAAAGTGTCACCAAAAAAGAGAGGTCAGGGTAGCCAGTAATGAGCAGAATTGATAAAAACATTGCAAAAATTAATTGAGTTGTGTGTCAAAATTGTTGGCTGACTGTGAGAATTATAGCAGAATGAGTAAACATCAATAGAGAAGCAGTTAGGAAAATCTTAACTGAAAATCTTAACACAAGAAAGGTGGCCCCAAAGTATCTCACTGATGAACAAAAGTAAAGGAGAATCAAAGTTTGCCAAGACTTTTTGGAGAGGCAAGACAGTGTTTTGGGCCATGTTATCACTGGTGACGAAACATGGATATACCAAATGACCCTAAAACCAAGTGTCAAAGTGCACAACGGAAGTCAGCCAAATCTTCATGACCAAAATGTTCCATTGATCCAAATCAAGAGTCAAAATTATGTTGCTATCATTTTTTTTTTATATATATCAGAGGAATTGTTCATTATGAATTTGTGCTGACAGGGAAGTCAACCAAGTTGAGTATTTGGAAGTGCTGAAAAAGCTTTGTGAAAAAATTTAGACAAAAATGATCTGAACTTTTGACCATCAACTCATGGCTCTTGCATCAGGACAATGTACCAGCACGAAGGGCACTGTCTGTGAGGGAGTTTTTAGCCAGTAAACAAATCATTGTATTAGAACAATCTCCCTACTCACTGTGTCTGGCCCTCAATGGCTTTTTTTCTTTACCCGAAGGTAAAGACAGTATTGAAAGAAAGACTTTTTGATGACATTCAGGACACCAAGGGTAAAACAACGATGGCTCTGATGTCCATTCCAGAAAAACAGTTCCAAAATTGCTTTTTAAGGACACTGACTATGTCTTTTTTATTTATGTTCCCTCTATTTTCCAGCATAGTAATTGGAACATTACATATGTTCCATAGATGTTTGCTTACAATGAAATTCAGGGAGACAGTGTGGGTTATTACTCAGGTAGAACATACTGGAAAGCAAAACTGGAATTTGGACCCCTGTTCTACAGGTCAAAAATTAATTTGATTAATATATCTAAATTTGGTAATATTTATGGAACTGACTCATGCTATCCAAAATCATAATAAATTGATATATAGATTAGAATTTCTATTGGTTAAAATCTAAAAGCAAAAATGCTTTCTAATGACACATTTGTGATTTCTCTTCAATATATAATATTTCTGCTTTTGTGGGTCTGGAAAATAAATTTAGTGATCAAAATGTTGTTTACTACACTAAAATAAATTTAGCTATATTACCGGATAATACATTTAAGGTGAAAAGCCTTATTACCATCTATACCCCTTGACCTGGGGTAATCTGAACACCATCTGCTCTCAATGTGATCTTCCTTGGACAATTATAGGTGAATATTGATATCTTTCCATTTAAACTCATTCATATTTTTTCTTCTAAAATTTGTGGAGATCATTCTTTATATTAAGATTCATACTTTCCTCAGATAGGCTGCAGGTTTTAAAAATCTGTACTGTTGGAGATGCCGGGATGGCTCAGCAGTTGAGCTCTTGCCTCGCAATTGTGAGGTCTGGGGTTTGATTCCCAGTCCCAGCTTGTGCAAACACATATGCTGAACTGAGGCATAACTTTTAACCAAGAGTGACTTGGCAGCGAAGGTTCTCACCTCCCACGCAGGAGGATTCCAGTTCCGTTCCCGCCCCACAAGGCCCCATGTTCACCTGTGTGGAACGAAACCATGTCACAACTAATGATGTACAACTATGGAGACTGTTCTGGGCCCTCCCCTCTTCTCTCTCTCTCTCTCTTTCTCCTTCTCTTAAACAATAAAATAAATGTTTAGAAACTCTGCACTATGTTTATATAACTTTCTGAATGCACTGGTCACTTCATTTGAATTTTAAGAAAACTCAGCTTTTATACAAGGTTTCTCTGTTTTTAAGTTGATTTCAAGACAGCTATTTATCCTCATTCATTTATATTTAACTAATTATAATTAGTTTAGCCCTAATGCTAACATTATTTCATAATTCTACAGACATTTTCCTTTAGTCCTCAAACAACTATGTAAGCTCTTAATTAAACGATAAACAACTTAAAGGTATATATTCACCCATCCTTCCATCCATAACTTGCCCCATTATTTATTCAGGTACAGGCAATTTTTCTAGATGAATCAGAGAAACACAGGCCCTGCTTCATGGTGCTTGTGGTAGACTACTAGAGAAAACTGTTACTAAACAAATAGTGAAACAGATGTATAAAGGATAGTATAAGAATAAAGTTTAGGGAGCTTTGAAAACAGACATGAGGTAAACAACCTAAATTAGAAATCATGGAAGGTGTCTGTGAGGAAGTGGTGTTCATTTGAAAACAAGACAATGAGCCTGCATTGCTGAAGAAAGGACAGGCAGTGGGGAGTAGACAGATGCTTTAGGCAGTGAAAGGAGTCCAATGTTGTTGGAGCAGAATACAGGGAAAGTGATGGGAGATAAAATAAGAGACCAAATAAAGGAATCTCTTTGAAAGAGTCCTAAAAATGTTTTTTAGAACGTTCTATTTATTGTGATTAGTAGTTACTAATTTTTGATGCAGATAATTTATTAATAAAAATAAATTAAAAAGGGGTATAACCCAACTATCCAAATAATTTCGGTTGATATTAAAACAAACTAGCAAAAATACACATACAAATTGAGAAAATATCACACAATGGAGAAATCAGTCAAATAGAAATGAAAGCGTCCATCCATCAGGCTAATCAGACTCCCTAAATGTAATTACCAATTAAAGTTTTGTTGAATTCTTTCCAAGATGAGCAATAGGAATATTTATCTATCTAAATAATTATCTATATATTTTTTTGTGTATTATCCTGTTCTACCAAATACTATTTTGCATCTAAATTTAATTTCAGTATATTTTAGATATTATGTATAGGAACACATACAGATCATCTAATCTTATTATCAGCTATATATTACTCTGTTATGTAGATGTGCCAGTATTTAAATTATTGTCTTCCAGTTTCAGACCTACTCTTATTTTTCTGCACTTCCTATACTTCTTTATGACACGGGCTGGAAATCTGTAAACCATGTTCCTCCTTTCCATGTTTTGCCCACTCTGCTCCCTCCACCTCCGTTCATCTCTGCATATGAAGGAAGTAGGAGGATGCTTGTCCTCCCCATTTTCTTTGTATTCCTGTTACCTTTCATTTCTATTCCTGTTTGCTTTCTGTCTTGTCTCTCACTCCAGCATCACTTCTGTCTCCTGAATGTAGCAGTCAATTCCAGTAGCAGCAGTTGCTTCCAGTTTTTGTTTTTCCAGAACCCTCCTTTGTACCCGCTCAGGAACATGCTCCCACCTCCAGCAGACACTTTTCCGCAATCTGGTCTGGGCCACTTCATGACTTTCACTGGCTCTGAGCCGTTGGGCCTTTGTGGACTCCTTCTTTAATAAGAAAATCTTAAAACTCTAGTTTATGACATGAGGAAAAATACAAATATATTAATATTGGATATAAAAACATTTTCTTTGACCTGAAAGTTCATTTTTCTGCTGATTTTAAAATAAATCAAAACATTTTCACAGGCCCGTAAAGGGTTTTTGGGCTTAGGCACTGTGCCTACACAGCTTAATGCAAAATTTGGCCCTGCTTCTGGGTCTCCGAGCCGCAGGGCTCCTCCTTTCAGCTCAGAAGCCTTAATATTATCCCAGTGGTGCTGTCTCCACAGAGCTCCTTGCCCCGGCTCTGCAATGCCTTTTCTCCAGTTTATTTTGATAGGTCTATTCTCTGTTGACTGAGGTTGCTCTGTCTCTCTCCTTGCCTTGAAGATAATCACCTTCTTGCTGTGTCCTCACATGGTTGTTCCTGTGGGTTATCTGTGTCTTAGTCTTTTTTTTTTTTTTTACGAGCATACCAGACATATTGGATTAGCACCCACGCTAACGAACCGGTTTTAACTTAATTACCTCTTTAAAGGTCATACAGTCACATTCTGAGATACTAGGGGTTAGGGCTTCAATACATGAATTTTAGGGAAGGACACAATTTAGGCCATTCCAAGTAGATTTGTCAATATTTATTTAACTAGAATTATATTTATAGGCACTTTTGTTGTTTTCAGCTTTAACAGTTACAAAAAGGTTTTAATGAACACCTTAAAATATATATCTGAACCAATTCTTATAGATGTACAAAATCATTAATTTCTTATGAGTGGCACCAATTTCTTATGAGTGAGACTACTGGGTACCTTAAATTTTCATTTATGGTTTTTGTAACTATTGCCTTGTTATATTCCTGAATGTTTCATATTGTTGCTCAAAATATATGAGCTTGCCAACATTGTCATTTTACTCTATATTTTGCTAATGAGTGAAATATGGTTAAATACTTGTTTTGATTTATGCTTCTTTAATTATGAGTCAGGGTAAGCATTTCATTTATATGTTTATAATCTATATGTCTTTTTCTATAGACTGCCTGCTCATATACTTACCTGGTTTTCTGTTGAGTGTTTGCTTTTTCTAATTGATTTTCATGTGGCAGCAATCATCTGTGATTTCTTTAGTTGTCCTTAGATTTTCATATCAATTAGTTAACTTGTCATTATTTTTAAATGTGAGTTTAGAGACAGTCTCCAACTTAAACTTTTCTATGTTCTTTCCCACAAAAAGCCTGCGTCAGGAACCCTGTCCTAAATACCCTGCTTACTAATCCATATTTAGCTTCTAACATATGTCCTTATATAGAATTGAAATTGCTTTTTTACTTTCTTGTATTCTCCACTAGACTATAATCTTGAGTTCACAGATCTTGATTTTTTTTTTATTGAAGAAGCCCAAGTAATTAACAGTGTCTGACTTTAAAAGGTATTCAATAAACTTTTATTTATTTATTTATTTTGGCTCGCTGAATGAAGGAAGGAGGGAAACAGTAGAAGTTTACATTGAGCCATATCTCTTAAGGTTTTAAGTTTAAAATTATTGATTCAAAAGTATTTAGAGATCTAGTTGATTAGCATATTTCATATGTATGACTCCAGTTCTTGAATCTAGCCAAGAAAGTAAATAAATTGGTTGTGAGCAAAATGTAGTACTTTCTATCACAGCAGAGGTAGTTTTATTTTATTTTTTAATTTTTGGATTTGGATTTTAAAAGAGTTTTGATTATTTTTAAGTAGAGGCTTTCTGTGTTGCTCAGGGATTTTTCTTAACAGATTTACTTGCCTTTTCTTCTCAATAGATGCAGCTCTGCATATCAGTTAAAAACTAGAGCTTGGGAACTCATGAGTTTCAACCTTATTTCCAGCACATTGAGTTTTGTGACCCTGTTCATGTTACTTAAATGGTCTGATCCCTATTCTTGACATCTGTAAGTAAGGCTGATGACATTATCTGCCACATAGAATTGTTGGGAGAATTAAAAAAGGTAATATATATTAAACACTTAGTACAGTGCAATTGAAACAATAGCTATGGTTATTATTACCATCTTCCTTTCTTAGAGTGTGGCATATTAGGAATATTTCTCACTGGCCTATTGCTTTTCAAGGATGATGTGGAAATATAGACTTAGATTGCTATAGAAAATAAGTTTGCAATAAATGTAATCCAATAGGCAGTCACAGTGTGAAAAAGAGAGCAGTATATCAGTTTGTGATGATATAGAATTTAAGCTGTTATGTATAAGAGTATGAATACCTGCACTTTTCTGAGGGCTTTCTAGAAAATATCCAGCCATGGAACTGTTCTCATGTTGACCATGGTTAGATTTTTTTAAGTTTTTCCCAAACAGCCCTTATATATCTACATGAATTCTGGGGAAGCCGGGATGGCTCAGTGGGTTAGGCGCTCACTTTGCAGTGCCGGGGACCAGGGATCAGATCCCGGCCCTGGCCCATGCGGAACCATATGCTGAACTGGGAGCTCCCCCAGTTCAGTTCTCTCTCTGTCTCTGTCTCTGTATCTCTCTCTCTCCCTGTCAAAAATAAATAAATAAATAAAAGTATATTTAAATGTATATCTACATACATACATGGGCAATCAGCCCATAAACCTCATTAGGAAATCATGGTAGTTGTGGCTGTTTCCTCCTTTAAATATCCCTAAAAATTTTTATTTATTTTATTATTATTATTTTTTTTCCCTTCTAGGATACCTCTGATATTCATTTATTTTATTTAATCTGTATAAAAAGCATTTGTGATATGTGGCACCCATGAAACTATGCCTTCAGTCAGCTTAGGATTGATTCTGGTCAAATGTAAAAATAAAAGCTGCATTCTTGATGTGTTCTAGTGGTGCCTGATTATTTTGGAGTCTGTTTGAAATGGAATGCATTATTGTGGTCAATTTTGTGGTTGAAAGAAGTGGCAGCTGCCTGAAAAGTAAGATTTCAGAAAGTCTCAGAAGTACCATGTTTTTCAAGCTCTTCATCATACCTGAAATTAGAGAACTTGTTTGGGTAGGTAAATCTTTGCGTTTTTTATAGGTGACTTCAGAAAATTCAAACACTGTGAAAAGAATAAGCCATTCTTATTTATTAATTTTTTGGGGGTAGTTTGTGACTATTTTCTGATAGAAAGGCTAACCTGGATGTACCTGTCAAACAAATAGGTAAATACCTAAAGAATTTTAGAAGCCAGTATTCTAAGACTGAAGGAAGTGTGTCAGATATGATGATAATTTAATTAAACTTAATGCTTTAATTTTGAACCCACTGATCACAGTACTTCTGACCTAAGAGGAAAACACCTCTCATAGTGTACGTTAATCAATACTTTTTCAAGTATAAAATAAAATTTATTCTATTTATGTCTGTTAATATAGTTATCTTTGGGTTATGTGATTGTGAATGACTTGAACTTTTTTCTAGAAATTTTAGCCACTTGTTTGTTTAATGAAAAGTAGGAAAAATAAGCAAATGCCCATTAACTTTCTATCCATAGAATAAATTGACTTGTAGCTACCTAACACCCCTGATCAATCATGAAGCAACCCGTGCTTTAGAGAAATTGAAATGGAACCATATATAGTGACTCAAAGTCAATATAAGTGACTGGATTTCAACTACAGCATCAATACAATCAGAAAGCGAATTGATAAAATGCAAAGTTCATGTGACTTCTGATGATTTTAGTATAGCAAAAATAAACCCTAGGGGGAAGCCGGGATGGCTCAGTGGGTTAAGCGCTCACTTTGCAGCCCTGGGACCGAGGATCGAATCCCGGCCCCGGCCCGTGTGGACCCATATGCTAAACTGGGGAGTGCCCCCAGTTTGGTTCTCACTGGGGTGAAGACCCTGGCCCCGCTCCTGCCCTGTGCAGCCCCTCGCCCACCTGTGGAATAAAACTATGTGGAGAAACCAATGATGTACAACTATGGAGACTGTTCTAGGCTCTCCTCCTTCTCTCTGTCTCTGTATCTCTCTCTCTCTCTCTCTCTCTCTCTCTCTCTCTCTCTCTCTGTCAAAAA
>PVKE010030127.1:0-19813 GCA_004027555.1 Craseonycteris thonglongyai
CCCTCCCCCTTCTCTCTGTCTCTGTCTCTGTATCTCTCTCTCTATGTCAAAAACAATAAAAATAAATCTTTAAATATATAGCACATACCAAGGCTGTTGTGGGGATTAAAAGAATTAATCTTCATGAAGTGCTTCAGACAGAGTCCAATACAACAGCTGCTCAACAACTGTCAGGTATCACTATTTCCTCTGGTGGGTAGAAACATGGGGACCTTTATTTCCTACATTACACATTTCTGTAACATGAATTTTTATCTAGTCAGGCTCCTTGGTAAGAAGGTGGCATTAAAGATACTTTTTTCTCTTAAACACCACACACTTCTCCCAACTGGCCCATCTGTCTACTTGGAGCAGGCAGGATTGGAGGTAGGCTGTAGACATGGGTAGGTTGCAAAAGATACTGGGACAAGAATACGCACCAGAGTCAATTTCCTTTTCTTCCTTGCCACCCCCCAACACCTTCCCCCTCACCCTGCTTACCCAGGTCTGACCTTACAGCACCCAGAGAAATCACGTCAAATATTTGAGTCTGTCTGGACGTGGGGTCCAAATACACTGAGAGCACCATGCCAAGGCGAGGGGGCCCCCCCAAACACAGCTTTGACCTTGTCTTTCCCTTGCATGGGGATCACATCCAAGGCCCTCTGGAGGCTACAAGGGCCTATCTGCTGAGGTGGACCCTGCCAGTTCTCCAGCCTCACTAGTCAGCATGCTTCCCCCCAACACTTTCCCCTTCTCTCAGTCCCTTGAACACTCCTTGCTTTTCTCACCCCATGGCTTTTGCCCATGCTAGTGCCCAATCTGGCACACTGCTCACCTACCTTCACCTGCTAAATCCTCGTTTCCTTGGAGAAGACTACCCTGAGGGCCCCCTGCCCCACAATGAGTCACAGACCCTCAGAGCTCAGCTTTCCCTTCCCCTCAAAGCATTTAATGTCTACTGTACTCAGTCACTTGAACAATTAATTATTGGATAACAGTGTCTCCCCCATTGGACTGGAAGCTCCACAGGCAGGGATGGGGTCTGTCCTGGTCCCTACTATGTCCCCAGCCCCACCCAGCATGAAGCCAGGCTGCAAAGTAGGAGTGACCATCAGAATCACAGGTTTTTAGCTCAGAGTTCTGCCAAGTGAAGGTGAAAGAAAAATCCTGTACTCATTCACTACACAAATAAGGCACCCATGCTGTGGCAGCACTGCTCTGGTCACCAGCAAGGCAGCAGTGACCAGAGCAAACTCCCTGCCCTAGGGGAGTTTTGTTTTGTTTTTGGGGGTGGAGGGGTGGAGGGAGGGAAGGGGGAGACATTAAAGTAAGTTAAATAAATAGGCAAATTATATAGTATACCAATAAGTTGACAAATGCTATGGAGAAAAGCCACATTTGGTTTGGAGGACTAGGAGTTGGGAAGGGGGTAAAGGTTTCTGATTTTGTAAAGGGTAGTCAGAGAAGGACTCACTGAGATGGTAAAATGTGTGTACAAACCTGAAAGAGACTAGGCAGCCACGGGGAGACTTGGAGGAGAGCAGTACCAAGGTGTGGCTTGCATGAGACAGGAGGTGGTGGAGAGAAGTAAGCACATACAGCTATAGAGGAAGCGGGGGGGGGGGGGGGGGGGGGGGGGGGGGGGGGGGGGGGGGGGGCGGGGCAGGGCCTGGGAGGCAGCTGTAAGGGCTGTGGCTATTTCTTATACAGAGATGGGGAACTATTGGCTTGAGGGAATAGCATACAAAATCCCCTGGCCCTAGGGAAGCAGGGGCTGTCCAACAGCCTTCTTCCCAGGACTTATACCCAGAAGAAGCCCTGTACACTGGACTGACACTCTTACCACCTGGTTCACTTGGGCATCACAAGGACCCATATGGTTACAGGACCTAGGAAAAGTTCCCACAAAATGCCATCACTCCCAAGCTCTGACCCATTCAGCCTAGAAGGCCATAACTGTCCTGACCAATTCACACCCTGACTCCCACTCCATGCTGCACAGGACACTTCTCTGAACCTCAGCATCTTCATGAATGAAATAGAATCTTCATATCAACCTGACCAAGCATATGATTATATTATTTCAAAAGATGCTTTTTATTAACAACCCCAGGTTATTATAGGGATACATTGAGACATGCACTTTGGATGATAGGTAGCAACTACACAAAGGCCAAATCCAAAGTCAAGGGCATGCCTGAGCCTCAGTTAGAGCTATGGCAGTGGCAGCTATGTGAATACTGTCACTACTTTGTTAAAAGGAATCATTCAGATGATTCCTGACATGCCTATATTAACTTTCTGAAAATACCATATAAAGGAAAACACACAGCTAAAAGAAGTAGACAACTTGTAGATACTACCCCAAAACACATGCTCAACACTCACTGCCACTGCCACTGCCACCCCCACCCCCCAGGTCTTTGGACGCCAGTTTTGAGAAGCACAGCCCTAGGGGACCCCAGACCTGTCTGTCAAACCTGGGCCCTGCCACCCTCCTCTCCCCAACTTCAGTCACAGTGTTGCCACCACATCACAGTACCTCTTACCTCATGGCCTTTCCCATGCTGTACCCCTGTGTGGTCCACTCCTTCAAACTTTCACGTTCATGGCCTCAAGTCTTACCTCAGGAGCCTTCCCCCAGCTCCCTCCCACCCAGGCCAGCTAGATCTCTGTTCCCTTCCTCAGCTACACCAAGCACTACCTGTCTGCCGCCTCCACTAGACTGCATGCCATTCCCAGCATCCAGAACGACACATGTCCCATAGTAGGTACTCAATCAATTACTTGGTGAAAGAATGGAATACACAAATGACCAAAAACAGCCAAGGCTGACTGCAGAGGCCAGCAGGGCACAGGATAGGGGAGCACCTCCCACCCTCTTCTCTTCCCCCTTGCTCTGGGGAAGAAAGGGGCTGGCCAAGGCTAGAGTTCCATGGGGTGGAGAGAAACGACAGCCCATTTCCCAAGCAGGCATCAAATGAAGCTAATCCTGTCATTCTGGGACAGCTGAGACCTTCTTTGTGCCAGCTCTCTCTCAAAGAAGAGAAAGCAAAAAGATCATTAAAATAACAGTAATGACCCCAGAAACCGTGGTTGGTCAGAGACAGAAGAAGCAGCCTTAAAGAGGCACACGCGATCCCAGAAAGAGCTGGGTTCAAATTTCATGTCCATCAGGAGCTACCTTATTTTTCCGTATAGAAGATGCCCCATGTATAAGATGACTCCTACTTTTTCTACATGGGTTACTCCTATATATAAATGACCCCCAATTTTTGGTCTAACCATTTTAGACAAAAGTATCACCTTATACACAGAAAAATATGGTAACACTTAGGGCAAATTCAATGACCTCCCTGGGCCTTTATGCCCTCACCCCTCACTCATGATATGTGGAGAAGAGCTGGGCTGAACTTCACTGATGTGGTAAGGTTTGGCGAGAGCACAACGTAAAACCCTGGAGTGGTGCCTGGCAGAGAAGCCACTCTGCTGGCGCTCAATAACAATGCAGGCATCTTACTGTAGCTTTCTGCTCCTCATAGTTTCTAATCTACAAAATGGGCGCTGTACATCTGAGCTAACACACACGAAGTGCTCAGAGTTGTGTCTAGCCGAGCAGGTGACCAACGGTGGGTGTGATTAACTTTTCGGACCAGAGCTCTCCCCATTGGGAACCTCAGTTAATTAGCCTGCCACCCCATTCCCAAGGCTCCAGACCCACACCCACTCACTCTGCCAACCAGCAAGCCCATCCTGGCTGCATCCAGAACCTTCTCTGCTCTCAGGAGCCCAGCCTGACCATCTCCAGCAGCAGTGGCGGCAGCAGCTTAGATCCACTGAGCACCTTCTCAGAAGGCTCCATGGAAAGCACTAGCACATTATTAGTTCCCGGATTCCTCCCTGCAGCCCCACTCAGCAGCAATTTTACGATTTCAGCTGACCAAAATACACCTGAGAGAGATGAAATAAGGCCCCAAGGGCTCCCCAGAAAACCAAGGGAGGAACCAGGAGCAGGGTTCACACCCAGGCTGGCTGCCCCCAACCCTGACCACTTTCCAATGACCCACCAGATGAAGATGACCTAAAACCAGGCTGGAAAGGCTGCGAAGGGGGCAAGGAAGTGACTGCCACCCCAGTCTGTTCAGAAAGGACCCACAAGGTGGTAAACCAAGACAGCTTTGGATTTCTGGCCTCACCCTTAGAAACAACATCTGTGGACGAACTTCCTGGGTAGAATAGCTGGGCTTGAGGAACTTCCTGCAGGGGCCCGACATGTAGTATCCCCTCAGCCAGATCCGGCTTGCTGTCCCCCTGGCTCCAAGAGCCTAGTGCAGTGGGGCCCTGCTGTGGGTGCTGAGTTGGCAGTGGGTCCTGCCCCCAAGGGGGCCAGGCTGAGATCCCACCACGCCTCCCACGCCTGCTCCTTCACTCCCTCCCTCCTGGTCCTGCTCCCAGGGCTGTCTTCCCCAGCTGGGCCTCTCGCTGCTTGGCTGGTTGTCCAGAAGGGCCTGCCAATGAACCACCCCACCGTGAAGCCCAGAGGCCTACTGGTTGACAGCCTTCTACTGAGAGCTCTTGGGAAGTCAGAGAGGCCCAGGAAGGGGTGTGCCTGGGTCCCCCAGAGGTTTGGAGATTAACTGCAAAAGACACTTTTTTCCATCCTCACAATCCACGGAAATTCTGGAGACCCCAGGAAGTTTGTTCTGAGGCACTCTAGTCCTTCCAGGAAAACACCCAGAACAGGCCTGGGAGAATCAACAGCCAGGCTCCTGCTCACTGTGCTAACCCTTAGGTTTGAGGCTCAGGTGCAGAATTAGAAGGTAACCTCACCCATAGTTGCCAGTGCCTTATTAGGCTAGGGGGCCCTGGAGCCACACTGCCCAAATTCAGAGCTTGGCCCCAACACTGCCAGGTTGGAGGGCCCAGCACAGGTTACCAATGCCAAGGCTCTCCAGGCCTCAGTTCTCACCACTGCAAGGTGGGAACCAGAGATTATTCCTCTTCCATCTGAAGGGTCTTCACTCAAATCCTCCCATGACTTCTTCAACACACTGCAGTCCCTACCTACATGTCACCTCCTCTGGGAGGCCCTCCCTGATCATCCCAGCTAAAACATACCAATATTCTCACTCCTTCCTCTGACCCCATTCTCTTTGTTTTCATAATATCGATCATGACTTGGAAGTCCTATCATAGACTTGTTTGCTGGGCACCTGTCTCCACTAGGAGGGAGGCCCATAGGCCTGATTTTCTAAGTTCTAGAGCAGTGCCAAGAATGAGACAGGCCCTCAGGTACACAAGCTGAGTGGAAGGCAGAATCAGAAAGTATGTTTTTCATTAGTTATTACTATTGTTCTGCATTGTTACTTGAGATTAGCCCAGCTATTTGGGTTGGGGAGGGTAGGGAGCAAATCAGCCCCTTGAGCCTCCTCATCTGTCCCTAAAAGGAACAGCCATGGGCTCTGGGGAACATGGTGTTAAAACCACAAAGAAAGGAGGTGACCATCAGGCTTTCACTGTTTCTAAGACAGTGATTCTACTCAAGAGGGAAGTAGGTGGCCTGTGAAACTCCCTGACCAGCTCTAAAATATACCCCGACCCCAAGCAGAAGCCTGAGAACCTCTCATAGCAAAAGGCGCCTGCTAAAACTCTAAATCTGACCATGCTGCTCCTCGGGGCATGATGCAAGGCTCTGAGTGGCCCAGCCCCGGCCCTTCCCTCCCACACCCTCTCACCCTGAACCTCAAGTTGTCCTCCCTGAAACTTGTATTGTGCCCCCCCGCCCCCCAAAGCCCAAGGCTGTTTTTTCTCCTGTCCTCTTGTCAATTTGGGATCAGGTCAGAAGACACCCTGACAGCCCATCTAAAGAAGCACCAGTCACACCTGGTTAAAATTCACTGCCTAGGGTAAGCCGGGATGGCTCAGCAGGTTAAGCATTCACACTTTGCAGCCCTGGGGACCGAGGATCAAACCCTAGGTTAAGTGTTCACTTTGCATCCCTGGGGACCGAGGATAGAATCCCGGCCAGTGTGGACCCATATGTTGAACTGGGGTGTGCTTCCCATGTGGGGGGCCCCGTTCGCGGCCTGCACGGCCCCCACCCATGTAGAACTAAACCATGTCAAAAACTAATGATGTACAACTATAAAGACTGCTCGGAGCTCTCCCCCTTCTCTCTGTCTCTGTGTCTCTGTCAAAAACAAAAATAAATCTTTAACTTGTCCCTCTTTTATTCACCTGATTTAGGGTTTGTCTCCCTTAGCCCCATGGGGGGAGGGGGGACTTTGTCAAGTGCACCCATGTCCCCAGCAGGTGTTCAATAAATGGTGGTAGATGACTGAAAACCTTTCTTCAGCTCTGCAATGCCTTTGGGATCAAATCTGAGCTTCCTGACCACGCCCACCAGGCTCTACACAGCCTGGCCCCTGACTCCATGAGCACTTCTCCAACTCTCCCTGTCTACCCTTCTGCCTCAAGCCTTCAAAGGTTGTTTCTCACCTGGATCAAGGCCATTCCCACCATTCCTGGGGGCTGTGGTGGAGATTTAGTAAAAATACGTATAGGAAGGGGGTTTTAGCAGAGGCTAACATTGGGAAAGGAGCTGAAATTCCAACCTCAGATGGGCTCCAGCCAGCAACTGTGTGGGAGAGATAGTGGACATGGGTGCTGCATTTGCCAGTTTTTATTTTGATTATATGTCCCCCACACTTCTAACCCTGGAAAATGGAGAGATTAATATCAGCCCTGCCCTTCTGGTATTATCTGACAAGGCTCTGTAACCTGAAAGGGCCTTAGAAATCCTAGCAGAGAAAAGAATTACAACTGCTAACATATCCTAGGGCTTACCATGTGTCAGGCACTCTTCTTAAATATAGTGAGAGCAGCAAATGTTTACTGTAGGCTTACTGTTATGCCTGCCCAGTTATAAATGCTTTCCACAAGTGAACCCACTTAACCTTCACAACAACCTATCAGGGGATAATTATCATCATCCCCTCAAAGAGATGATGAACCAGACTCAGCAGCATTGAGGAACCTGCTCAAGGTCACACAGCCAGCGAGCTGGATTTGAACCCTGTGCTCTGAATCACTTCAACACAACTTTTTACAGCAGTTAGACACCAGGATACCCAATTCCTGGATCGTGGCTGGATGGCTGGATAGCAGGACACTCAAGAGAACTAAGAGTGTGGGGGGCTGGGAGTAGAGATGCCCTTGGGACTGCTGACTGAGCACTTGCACAGTGCCAGGCACCATTTGAGGAGTTTCTCATGGATTAACTCAATAGATCTAAATCCTCACAACAGCCCAAGGTGGGTGCTGTTCTGAGCCCACTGCACAGGAGATAAACATTGTGGCCCAAGGTACACAGCCAGAATGTGAAAGTGCAAGAATTTGCATGCATGCCCATTATACCATTCTTGTGCAGAAACCTCTAACACAGGTCCCTGGGTAGCCATGTCACCCCCTACATATCGCTCTGTCTTCTCCTGACTCCCAGCACACACTCTGCCCTACGTTCAAAGATACCCTGGATCAACTGGTGAGGACAGATCACATTTCATTGGCAAGCCCAGAAGTGCTGGACTGGCTGCCGACAGACATGCTCACAGCAGCCCTAGGCTCTAGGGATGAGGGGAGTGAAATGCCCATGGGTGCAGCTGGCAAGGTCCAGGGCAAGGACTTTGAGGTGACAAAGACCAACTCCAGCTTGGGACCCAGTGAGCCAGGAGTACATGACACCAGGGACAAGCTGACATGCATTCAAAGCCTAGCCTGGACCTCTAGGTCTGACAGACCTAGGGCAAGGTAATCCCTCCTCTGAGCCTCAATTTATAAATCTGAAAAGTGGACAAAAACACCATATCCACCCTTGGGTGCAAGTAAACTACTTACTTGTTGACAAGAGGTTCACTCTGAGGCCAAACGATGACAGGGCTTCACATCCCAGCTTTATCACTTCTCACTGTGTAACCTTGGCAACTCAATTCAATTCACAGCAAGTGTCTCGGTTTCTGTATCTGTAAATTAGAGTATCACACTTCTCTCTACCTCACAGAGGTCTATAAAATGGGCAAAAACATAACCATCCCATAGGGGTATTTTGAGATTTAAATGAAGTCATGTGTGTAAAAGGCTGTCACATGCAAGACATACAGTGAATGTTCATAAGCACTGGCTATTCACTAGCTCTGAAAATTATTTGCCTCCCTGTGCCTCAGTTTCCCCTTCTAAAAAATCATAACAATACCTATGGTTCTAGGATGTGAGCATTCAGCAACTTAATCCATGTGAAGCATTTTGAACACATGTGGCACACAGAATGCATTCCATAAATGTCAGCCATCAATCTCATGATTATTGTTTTTATTGCTGTTGTTAACCCTACCAGGCAAACCCTCTAAAACTGGCAGAAGGAGACTAGAGGAACATAACCCCTGGTGGAGAAGACTTCTAGAGCCACCACAGCCTCAAAAGACACAGGACCTTTGTCTCCAGGAACTGCAACTCACAGAAGCCAGCCAGCTTGGAAGCTGATGTTGAGGACCAAAAACAACCATCTGTCCCCATTGACATCACCAGCCCATGTTAGGTCAATCAGAGAATGCAGCCAGCCCTCCGGGGACTCCAGACCCAAGGCAAAGGTTACCTGGCAAGCCAAGGTCATAAGCTAGCCTGGATACAGGGGCAGTGGCCTCACGACTGAGGCTAGCTGCTCCAAGGACCCACCTAGAGGCCACAGTGAGAAGCTAGATCTGTGGGGAATTTGGCTGTCCCAAGTCCTTTCTCCCTGGGTCAGAATGTGCCAGAGACACTCCCACCCAAATCTCCTTGGCCTATGCAAAGAGGAACAGCTGGGAAAACAGTGCTCAGCTTCACTGCGGACTAAAGATGAGGCCAACTGTTATCGCCTGGTGGGGAGTGTAAACATGATGGACAGCTGGACTGCTAACCTGGGGAGACACAAACAGCCTCAAGGAGAACAGACCGGCCTGCAGTGGGCAGTGCCTGGCCCCTTCACACACACTACCAACCAAGGTCAGGCCGAGCCTTAACTCCCCAGGCTTCTCTGGAAAGGGAAGAGGGGACAAGGTTGAATGGCAGCCCACGGAGGACCTAATTACTCCAGTCCAGACCCCCTCATGAGTCCAAACGGCCTCCAAATCAGAGGAAGGGGGTCCTCAAAATCCCAAGGATCAAGATGTCCCCAGCCACCTTACCCTGAGAGAGAGGTGTCCCTCCAAACACTGCGTCCTCCCAAGTCTTAAGCAGGACCAGAAGCACACTGCTCCTCAAATCCAAGCTCAATACCCCTTCCCCTCCCTAACATTCCCTAAATGGAGGAAAGCTCAGAAAACTTCAAACAGTGGATTCTAAAGCATCGCCTCCTCCCCACAGAAAGAAATAATTTGCCATAGAGGTGTCCCACACACCTTAAAAATAAAGTGTAATAATATGAAAGGGTTCTGGGGTAGACAGCAGTCCAGTCTCTCTCCAGTTCCCCTCAAAATCATTAAGTTCAATAAAGGGTGATCCTCCCTTCAGCTCGGTGCAAACCTCAAGCCCCACCTACCACACACAGGAGGCAGAAACCCCTCATCACTTGCATTACAGCCCTCCCAAAATACTCCCCTCAACACCCACTTGGTCCTGTCTCGTCCCTCAAAGATTATAAAATTTACAGCCCTCCTCCTTTAATATAGCGTTTCCCACGTTCTAAGTTTGGCTCTCCCCTCCCCAGCACCTCAGTGGTACAACCCAGACGGCACTACCCAGCCACACTTGGTACAGCTCACTCCCTATAAGCCCCCACCTCTCAACGCACTACAGGAACTGCTCCCACAGCCCCAATTAGGTACAGCCTCCAGTACTTGGTAAAGTGCGCCCCCCGCAAGAGCTTAGCGCTCACCCACCAGACGCGCTCTCCCTTCACCACCCACGGGTTCAGCCCGCACATGCTGGGGTCCGCGCTCCCGGCCCTTCAGTGGTACTCTCCTCGCACTTTGGTAGCCCCCCGCCACTTCAGTGGTACGGCCCGCCGCCCCCGGCCCCGGCCCCTCAGGGTTCGCGCAGCCGCCCCCGCGCAGCCGCCCCCGCGCAGCCCCGGAAGGGGGGCTCGAGGACTGTGGTCCCCGCCCGGCAGGCATTGGTGGTACGGGCCAGTGCGGTGCTGCGAAGGGCACGGACGCGACCACCGCGGGGAGGGGACGCTCCGGGGCGCGCGCTGGCGCACTCACCTGTCACCGACAGCCGCTTGGCCTCTCCAGCGGGGCTCTACTCCCACCCATCGCCACGCTGCGCCTGGACCCGCTCGTTTCCTGGCGGCGGCGGCGGCGGCGGCAACGCCTTCTCCGAGCCAGGCCCAAGGCTCGCGCGGCGCGGCCCCCCCCGCCCCCTCCCCCCAGCCCCCGCTTACCGCCCCCTCCCACCCTCAGGACGGATATACCGCCTTCTCCCGCCACAAACAGGAACTGACGTAAAAGAACGAGAGCAGCACTCGGAGAGCGCGAGAGCGCAAGGAAGGGAAGGCGGTGGACTCAGCAGGGCGCCTGCGTATACTAGCGAGCTTGGGCCGCTGAGGGTTAGGGGTGGGCCTCGCGCACGCGCCGGGCGAGAAGGGAAAGGAGTGAGCAGGCGCAGCAGGACTCTTAACTGACGTCCGCTTTCCCTAGAGGCTAGACGCAGCGATGTTTCCCGGCAGCCCCTGCTCTCTATTTACATACGCTTTGATCTCCGTTTACCCAACTATGGCTTTTCCTTCCCCAAGTTACGAAGCTCTTAAAGAGCCCTGGACTTAGGGTCAAGAGTGGGTTTCCTTCTCAGTATGTCCCTCATGGTTGAGCTCAGGCTCTGAAACCATACAAACCCACTTTTGCATTTTCTTGCCAGTGACTGAGCAGGCTAGACAATCTTTTTCTCTGCCTCAGTACCCACGTCTGCAAAATGGAAACAATCATACTTGCGTCACGGGGCTATTGGACTATTTTATGTAAACATAAGTTTATATCAGTTAGACATCCTATGATTCCAAAATACTCTTATTTGCTCATCATATATATGCAATTAAATATGATATAAAACTTTTTTGGGTTAACTTGGACCTACAAAGGCCTTAAAATACCCTGCAAAGAGTTTTGCAGACATCCTGACCCATTTATTAGCTGGTGTATTAGACAGCTGTGAAACATCTGGCTCCCAGTCCCTTCTCAAATAGGTTGGGTGGGGCTTGTTAACTTATGAATTTGGGTTTCAGTATGCCACACAGCTTGGCAAGTACGCATTGGTTAGTGCATACTTTTTCTAGAAGGCCTGACTGGGAACTGAAGAATTTTGGGTCCACCCAAGTCTTTGAGAGTGTCTCCAATAAGTCATGCTCAGAGGTGGGCCTTAAGTTTCCCCATAGGTAAACCTAATGGTGGAACTAGCCCTTTGCTGGTTTCCAGCTTGGAACTTGATGCTCTGCATTCTTAATTCATGGTCTTGCCCCCTCACAGTGTTGATAACTCTAACCAATGCTTCCCCCACCACAGCCCCGACCATTTTAGAGTCTTCCTGTCTGGCAATAGATCTGCACAGAGAGCCAGTCCAAGAGGGAAAAGACTGGGACTCTCTCAGTCATCACTGAATACATACCTCATACTGCCCAGCAAAGGGCCTGGCACAGAATGGGCCCCTTGGGAATACGGTATTTGTTTAACCCTTTTGCTGTCAACTCAAGGTTACTGTGGCCTACCCAATTTTCTCCTCTCCATGCTGAACAGCTCACAGCCTACCTTCTACCTTTAGTCTTCCTGGTAACTGGAATCCCTGCACTTCCTAGGGTACAGCGTGGATTATCTCACTGAAACCTCCCCTGTGCTTGTATATAAACTTGTTGGGGCACTAGCAGTCAAAGGTAATGGCTTTCAAACTATTTTAAGGCCTGGTATACACATGTGTACTTACAGTGTAATAAAGTGTCACGAAATACTATTTACTCTTACATGTTATACACTGACTTTTTTTTTTCCCCAGTGCTGTTTGATACCCTGAACTAATTTTCTGACCCCCTGATAGCTCATGCCTTGCAGTTTGAAAAACACCTGTCGAGGGGTGAACAGTGCTCACTGACTTTAGAGATGGACAGGTCCTAGTTCTAATCATGTCTTTCCTGTGTTATCTAAATAAATTCACATCTGTGAGCCTGCCTTTCCTCACTGCAAAATATCAATGGAATTTATTTAGCAGTTGTTATGGGCCAGGTTCTGTTAACACAGTCCCACTGGCGCTATCCTGTTGCTGTCAACACCTTGGAGGTTAGTGCAGCATACTGGTCTTGATAGAGGTGGGAGTTGAACCCTGTCCATCTTCATACAAGAGCCTGTGCTTTGAACTCCTATCATGCAAAAAATGGGAAGTATTGGTCCTACTTTTGTCCCATGTTGCTTCAGCAAACCACTTATTGTTCAGGGACTTCAGTATCTCAATTTCCACATCAAGGGTAACTGAGAAGAAAATTCCCTAAAACCCTCTAATTGTTCCCTACCCTCTAATCTGTTCTGTGAACTCCCCTCCCATAACTATAAATATGGGCTGCCCATGCATTTTTATAGGGAGAAGGGCCAGAAGCTTCTCATCTGATGTCTGCTCAAAGGCCTCTTAATTCAGAAAAAGTGACTAAAGAATCCTGCCATGAAGGATGGAGAGGGCTTGGCCTCAAAGCCCCCTCTATCCCCGGGGAGCAGACATCAGCCCCTGGAGTCCATTTCAACCCTCTCACAGAGATTGGGCTCCCAGTGGTGACTGGACAAGCTGCATGGACCAGCTCTTAGGAGTCCCAAATGGGGAGGTTTCTATTCCATCCCACAAGTGGTGGTGGGGGCTATGGGGGCAGGGAACATTTCCTGCCATGTGGGCAATCAGGAAATGAAATCTGAGGAAATCAGAATTCCCCTCTTTCTTCATCCTAGGCAGAATGTTTTCAGGGGAGAAAGGCCATAGCATTGATCTGATTCTCAAAGAAGTCTGGAACCATTTTTAAAAAGCCTTTATTTAAAAAGAGTTCCCCGCATTATACAGAAATGTTGAACTAATATCTTTGACTCCCCAGCCAGAGCTAAGCCCTAGATGCAGCTATATTGGGAAGATCCTTTTAAGTGTCTGATAAGCCTCAGGGATTCTGTAAACATTAGTTCCAATTTTCTTTGTATGAAATATGATTGATTCAATAATTGTAATACAAGACACACCATACATATTCAATTTTTTAATACATAGAAGATTCCCAAAACATTTCAGTGGCCATGCTAGGCTACTGCACTTTGGGGCAGTGAAATGAAGCTTTTCTACCCTCAATAAAATTGAACACCTTATCAATCTGCTCAGAACACATAGATAGCTTCCCATCCCATGTGGAATAAAAGCTTAAGGCCTCACCATGACCTTCAGGGCCTTTTGTGAGCTGTCCCTATCTTTCTAACTTCATCTCAACTACTCTTGCCCTTGACCACCATGTTCCAGACAAACTAACCTATTTACTGCTCCTCCAAAAAGACAAGCTTGTTCCCACCTCAGGGCCTTTGTATTTGCTGTAGCTTTTGCCTGGACTGTTCACACTAATACTGATCTTTGCATGACTGGCTCCTTCTTGTCTTTCAGTACTCAGTTCAAATCTCACCGCTTTAAAGACACTTCCTGGCCACCCCAAATCCAAAAGAGCCTCGCTGTCACTATCTCCTTAGCATATTTGACTTTACTATCTATGGTAGCACTTAACACTAAAGAATATTTTTGTTGTTTATTCTATAGTTGTTTTCCCCCAAACCAGAATATAAATTTTCCCATGACAGCAAAGAGCTTGTCTTGGGCACCGTCTCCCCAGCCCCTACAACAATGCCTGCCACATAGTTAGGACTTGGGAAATCAATGAATATTTGTTGACTGAATGTGGTTTTGATTAGAAAGATTAAAGCTCTGTATTACATTATTTTTACTTCAGGTGTAAACTTGTCTACTCACAAATAGTTGAACAAATAGTAATAATCTCTTAACCTTTGTTGAAGAATTCCCACATATCAGGCACAGTGTTAAGAACTATACATGACCTTGTTAAATGTTTCTACAGGTAGAAGTCTCTGTAGGACCTATTTTGCAGAAGTAAACATAGCCAGAGAAGCGAAGTCTCTTGTCAAACATCACACAGCCAGAATATTGTGGCTCTCAGATGCATTCCCAAAGATGTCTCAGGCCAAGCCCACGCGTTTACCTACCGCACTGGACTTCACCTATATGAGTCTAGATTTGAGACACAACCAAGTCTTGTATTATGCTAAGTATGTGGATTTGAAACAACTGAAATATTTAAAACACAGTGTCCCACATTATTAAGAAAAACAGATAATATGATTATCACTTCGTTTTCTTTTAGGTCATCAATAAGGGCATCATTTCACGGCTGCCGATGATTTATAAACCCTATTTGAGCTATTGTCACAAGATGGCGCCACATGCACTGGCCATCCCAGCTGGAACCCTGCTCATTAGCAGGCATCAGGATTCCTGCAGCAAGCTGGGGGGCCTTTGTGCAGTTATTCAGACATTCACTGTTTAAGTTAAAAGGAAACTCTGGATGACTCCTAAAAGCAACACATGATCTGGAATTGGATTCTGGGCCAGGGGAAAAAATGGCAATAGGAACATTATTGAGAAAATTAATGAAATTGGGATTTGAACTGGGGTTTAGGTAAGAGTATCGTATCCATGTTAATTTGCTTTGTTTTAATAGTTGTACTGTGCTTATGAAATAGATAATGTTTTTATACTTAGGAAATACAAGCTAAAGTATTCTAAAGTAAAGGCGCATGATGTTCTCCAACTTAACTCTCAAATGGTTCAAAAACACAACAAGGGGAAAGCCGGGACGGCTCAGCGGGTTGAGCGCTCGCTTTGAGGCCATGAGGACCAAGGATCGAATCCCGGCTCCGGCCCAGGCAGGACCCACGTGCTGAACTGGGGAGTTCCCACAGTTTGGTTCTCTAACTGTCTCTGTCTCTGTCTCTCTATCTGTCAAAAAGTAAAATAGAAATAACTATGCACTGAAGACAAAAAGATAATTTCTCTCTATAAATGTGAAAAGATAAAAAAAAAAACAAAAAAACACAACAAACATATTTGTACATGTGTATGTATGCATTCTTATAGAGATGGGGAGGGGAAAGGAGGGAACAATAAGACAAACGAGCAAATTGGCAAATCTGGATAAAGCATAGAGAGGAAACCCTTGTATTATTCTTGGTACTTTTCTGTAAGTTTATATCAAAATAAACAGTTACCCAAAAAGCTCTTTTTTTAGCCAATGAGAATGTCATTAAAGCATCTTTCTCTGGCAGAGCTAATGCTGATGCTGAAAATCTTCCCTGAAATCATCAACTTCAGAGATAAAATTAAATAGCACTGTGCCAGGCAGTTTTAAACCCTTCACATGAATTGACTCATTTAATCATCACAATCATCCTGTGTGATAGGTGCTACTATTACTTCCATCTTAGTGAGGAGGAAACTTATGCACAGAGAGACTGAGTAATTTACCCAAGATCACACAGCTGCAGAGCTCAAACTCTTAATCATAACAGACCACCAGGAAGGTCAAACAATTGCCAGGATATATTATGCTGGTCACTCAGGAGCAAGCACTGTACTAAATATGAAGGGCAGAAAGGTAGCTTTAGGGGGAAATTTTAGAACAGTGAATGTAAATTTATGTACTCTGAACCCCTGCCTCACCCTGACATCGAGTCTGTGCAAAAGTCAGTCTTGAATTACACAGAAGTTTAACCAAAACAAAATAGGGAAATAAAGTAGCAACTGATGTGGTGAACCTACTATACATTAACACTGGAGGAAAACTCAGAATGTTCTTCAAACAACTCTGATTACTCTCAATACTTACTTTTTTTTTTTTAAAGATTTATTTTATTGTTTAAGAGAAGGTGAGAGAGAAGATGGTAGGGCCCAGAGCAGTCTCCATAGTTGTACATCATTAGTTGTGACATAGTTTCATTCCTCACGGATGTGCGGACATGTGTGGAGGGAACTGAACTGGGGGCCTCCTGCATGGGAGGTGAGAACCTTTGCAGCCATCCCAGTGGTTAACAGTTGTATCGCAGTTCAGTATATGGGTTTGCATGTGCCAGGGTCAGGATTCGATCCCCAGACCTCATGGTTACAAGGCAAGTGCTCAACCTGCTGAGCAATCCCGGCATCCCAATATTTACTTTTAAATACGAGGGATGTCCAGAAAAAATCCAGCCATTGTCAATATAACAAGAGTGGTTGCACAGCTGGATACTTTCTGGATAGCTGATACACAACTGGCATAAATTTAAACTTATAAAACAGGTATGTTCCCTTTACCCTAGGTATTTACCCTGTGGATATGTTCACATATGAGTAAAATGTCGCATATACAAGAGGTACTGTTTGTGATAGAAAAAGACTTGGAGGGAAGCCAGGATGGCTCAGCAGGTTAAGTGCTCGCTTTGCAGCCCCAGGGACCGAGGATCAAACCCCAGCCCTGACCCATGCAGACCCATATGCTGAACTGAGGTGTGCTTCCCATGCGGGAGGCCCCCAGCCCAGTTCCCACCCTAAGCAGCCCCCACCCACCTGTGTGGAACAAAACCATGTAGAAAACTGATGATGTACAACTATGGAGACTGCTCTGGGCCCGCCCCCTTCTCTCTGTCTCTCTCTGTTTCTGTCAAAAAAATAAATCTTTTAAAAAAAATAGTAAGATATCACTCACACCCACTAGAATGGCAATAATCAAAAAGACAATGGTTTTTCAAGGATATAGAGAGATGCTGGGATGGCTCAGAAAGCTGAGTGCTTGCCTTGCAACTGTGAGGTCCAGAGAGCAAGGTCCCTGGCCTACTCTGTGCAAACCCATATACTGAACTTTGGTGCAACTGGTAACTGCCAGGATGGTGGGGAAGTTTCCTCCCATGAGAGCAGCCCCCAGTTTGGTTCCCACCCTATGAAGCCCCACATCCACCTATGTGGAATGAAACTATGTCACAGCTAATGATGTACAACTATGGAGACAGCTCTGGGCCCTCCCCACTTCTCTCTCTCAAGCAATAAAATAAATCTTAAAAAAACAAAGGATATGGAGAAATTAGAACCCTAGTACATTGCTGATGGGGTAGCCACTTTGGAAAAACAATACAGCAGTTCCTCAAATGGTTAAAAATAGAATTAACATACAACCCAACAATTCAACTCCTACATATGTACCCAAGAGAACTGAAAACATTTCCACACAAAAACATACCTGAATATTCATTGAGACATCATTCATAATACCAAAAGTAGAACCAATCCAATATGCACCAACTAAATAAGCAAAATGTGATATACCCATACAATGAAATATTATTCATTAATAAAAATTAATGAAGTGCGAGGAAGCTGGGATGGCTCAGGGGGTTAAGCGCTCACCTTGCAGCCCCAGAGTCCAAGGACTGAGTCCTGGCCCTGGCCTGTGAGGACCCACATGCTGCACTGGGGAGTGCTTCCCACGTGGGAGGCCCCTGGTTCAGCTCCTGCCCAGGGCGTGCTTCCCATGCAGGAGGCCCCCAGGCTGGTTCCCACCCTGTGCAGCCCCACAGCCACCTGTGTAGAATGAAACTATTGAAAACTAATGATATATAACTATGGAGATTGCTCTGGGCCCTCCCCCTTCTCTCTTTCTTTCTGTCTCTGTCAAAAAAATAAAATAAATCTTAAAAAAAAAAAAAAAATTATGAAGTGGGATGCTGGGATACCTCAAAAGATTGAGTGCTTGCCTTGCAACCATGAGGTCTGTAGATCGAATCCCAGCCCCGGCCTGTGCAAAATCCATATGCTGAACTGTGGTGCAACTGGTAACCACCAATCCTGGTGACAAAGGTTCTCACCTCCTGTGTGGGAGGTCCCTGTTCAGTTATACCCCATGCAGCCCCACATCCACCTGTGTGGAATAAAACCATGTCACAACTAATGATGTACAACTATGGAGACTGCTCTGGGCCCTACCCGCTTATCTCTCTCTCTCTCTCTCTCTCTCTCTCTCTCTCTCTCTCTCTCTCTCTCTCTCTTACCTTCTCTCAATAAAATAAATCTTTTAAAAAAAGAATAGGTGAATTATTTTGTATGTGAATTCTGTAATGAAGTTATTTTTTTTCTAAGCTCTCTATGTGGTTGATACCAACTGACATTCCTACAGCAGTGTACTTACATTACTCCAAATCTTCCCCAACAGTGAGACTTTAAATTTTTTGCCCGCCTACTAGGTACAAAACATGTCTTAATTGTGTATATCCCTTTGTAACTTTGAATTTTATACTGTTTGTATAAATGAATTCTAAATAAACATTTAAATGTATGCAATAAATTACTGCTTTTGTTCTAAAAATGCTTTCTATACTGGGGTTCCATACTAAGATTACATTTTTAAAAAAGGTGTTGCGCTAATAGCAACAAGCACATCTCTTGTCTAGATCTTGGTTTCTAATATCATTCTATAATAAAAGGACTGGGCTCCTTGGAATAATGGCTGACTCTAGGACCAGGGCAGGAAATATACAAGATGAGACTGGAATATCTGGAGTGCCAGAAAGTAAGAAAGCACCAAAAACAAACAAACCAAAAATAAAATTAAATTAAAATCGACTACACAATAATGAAACTATATCAAAGGAAACCCAATGACCAAAGCTGGAATAACATGAACAACAAAATACATTAACTTGCCCTTAGTATAAATAAATATCCATGAGTCTATACTGGTAAAAAAAAAAAAAAAAAAAGACTGAAAAAGTTAATAAATAGGGAGAAGAAATCAATGTCCCTTGCAGAAGAACTCCAAATAACATATCGGTACTTTGCCCTCAAGGAGGTGGAGCATAAGCCCCCCACTCCTTACATGTGGGCTGCTCGAAGTGACTTCCTTTCAAAGAGTTCAGTATGGAAAGAGAGAAAGAAGAGCAACTTTCACAGTGGAGAAACCTGACAAATAGTAGGTCATCAAGCCATGTGATCAAGGTTAACATAAATAGTGATACAGTGTTCCCTCGCCACTTTGCGCTTCATGTTTTGCGGCTTCAGTGCTTCGCGGGTTTTTCCAAAATATTCATCAAAAAATAAAAATGAAAAAATACAACCATGTCGGCAGCCACACTGCGGAAAGGAGTGTTGTTTCATGTGGATGCGCGCGAGAGGAGGATCCCTGCATGTCAAACAAAGAGATGAGTTGACTCAGAGTCCATCCCACGGGCTCTCATAAAGGCGCGTGATTGGTTTCCGGGGCGACATCGACCAATGAGAGTACGAGTGGATTTATCCCTGTGAGTTGATTGTCTGCGCATCATCGCAGCCTCACCTAGCATCTTCTCTTGTTGTATCTCACCAGTCTTGTCCATGATGTTGACTGTCTCGCATACTGTATTTTAGTGTTGTGTTGGCGATAACTTGTTTTGTTTAAGCGATAACTTTTTTTTATTAATTAAGCCCTTATAATGCCACCTAAGCGCTGTGCCCCTGCGAAAGCTTCCTCCGGGGCACCCAAGAGGAAGAAGATGATGACCATCAGCGAAAAAGTGAAACTTTTAGATATGATCAAAGAGGGCAGAAGTTATGCATCTGTGGCACGCCATTACGGGGTGAATGAATCTACAGTGTGGTACATCAAGAAAGAGGAAGCAAACATCCGCAAAACTGCTTCAATAACCTTCAATAAAGAAGCGAAACGTGTGGTAATTCCGCGTAATAACAGAATTGTGAAAATGGAAGCTGCACTGGCATTGTGGATTGC
>PVKE010030128.1:0-19818 GCA_004027555.1 Craseonycteris thonglongyai
TGAGGGATTTTCTTGTCCTGATAGGTCCTATGTCTTCACACAGCACTTATCCCCCCATGCCCAAGCACTTCCACTGGTGCAGCAAGGCCTCCCTGACACTGATGTGAGTGTTGGAATCAGGAGGGCTGCTTGCTGGAGAGACCATGGACTTTGGAGTCTGATCATAATGGGTTTGAATCACTCACTCTTCACTTTTAGCCATTAGCTAAAAATACCTCCATGAGGGAGGTATTTGATTCCCATGTTATAAATTGTGAAATCAAGGCAAGTCAACCTCCTGAAGTCTCAGTTTCATAATTCATTAAATGCTACCATTACTGTTATTGCTTAATCAGGGATACTCTAATGTTGACCAGAAATTGAACTGCCCTGCAATGATTGCTTTCCAGCCTTTATGGATTTCCTGTAGTTCCTGCAGCATGTTCAAGGGCCTACGTTTCCTTTCTTCTTAGTAAGCTCTATTTTTATGACAATCTGGGCTTCCAAATACCCAAGAGATGAATACAAATCGACAGAGCAAAGCATAGAGTTTAGATAAGCACTTTTTTGGCATAAGTTTAAAATAGCAAGCACATGCTATATACTATGAAATCTGAAGCAATTATCCACTTGCATTCAGTTCAGATTTCCATATATCATTGCCCCCTCTTTACATTTGGAATGATCACATGTTTGCTTTACCTTGCCTATATTCTGTCATAGTGCTTATCAGGCACTGCTGTTTAGTATTATGCTATAGATCTTTTTGTTTATTGTCATGAACAATGGCTTCTTCTCATCCAAAAAGGTTGTCTGTTTTGTTCACCTCTTTCCTCAGAACACAGAAGAGTATCTCGATAATATTTGTGAATGAGGAAGGAAGGAAAGAAGGAAGGAAGGAAGGAAGGAAGGAAGGAAGGAAGGAAGGAAGAGAGGGAGGGAGGGAGAGAGGAGCATGCTTGGAATAAGGTTGGAAAGATAAAAATTTTAATAATTTTGATAATGATAACATCTAAAACTTATTTATGGCTACTCTATATTCTATTCTAAAATTGATATGTGCTAATTGATCTAATGAGGCAAATACATATTAAGAAATAGATAAAATTGTGAAACTAAGATACACATAGTTTAAGTTATTTATTCAAGGTCACTTAACTCTTAATAGTTAACATTTAAATTCAGGAAATGTATCTCAAGATTCTGTGCTCTTAGTCACCATCATGTATTGCTTTATTTTATTAGTATATAATTAATTCACACACTAAAAAAATAAGACTGCACATTTATTGCTATTAAAACAAGTGACTTAAAGAAGTGACTCTAAGAAGGTTCTCAGTATTGTTATGAATTCTGTAAACTCAAAAAATCCTTCTTCCTTAGGCAAGGAAGAACACTTGAGATAAGAGGGCTGGAGAGAGAGAAAGACCAGCCTTAACACATATTTCTTGTCCAGACCCAGTATAAAATATTAAATCACAAACAATTCAGAGGATGTCCTCATGCAACTCTGGGGGTATTTCAAGGAACCTTCCCATCTGGAATCTGTGCTGATTCTTTTCATATTGCATTTCCCTGAGGATGATTCACAGGAAATTGAGGTTTCAGAAATATGTTGTGTTTTTTATGGCATGTCTCTACCTTCACTGCAAAAGTTTTAAAGATAGTGACTTTGTGGTTGTGTTTTCTCCCATTAAGTTGAAAGAATGAAATTCACTTTTTCAACTATTTTTACAACTTCTCTAATCATAAAAACATTTATATTTATGTGATGATAATGATGATGGTGGTGATAATCCTGTTGACTATGGTACAAATATTCTAATCAGTGAGGGTAAGAGGGTAGCAATAAATCCAAAACTCTTGGATAATAGATAAAATTGTATTCAGAAAACAATTGTTGGATAACTGTTTTGTATTGAGCCGTGCTACATACTGTAAGGGATATTAAGATATATGGCATTACCCCTGCCTCAAAGAATGTTGTCCAGTCTATTGATAGAGTCAGAGGTAGACCAGTTGTCTCCAGCAGGGGATGACAGTGACAGTAAAGGTGAAGGTGGTAAGTGTGAAATAGACATAGAATGCAATGTTGTATTGGATCACATTCACTGGGAAAGGATTAATTTCAACTGGAGGATCATTAGAGCCTTGTAGAAAGAAAAGTGGAATTTGAAATATGTCTTAAGAGATTGTATAGACTTTCTTTAAAAACACCATAAATAAAGAAGAACATTGTAAAGTTATGGATGGCAGAAGTGGGTGTGGAGAGAAAGCAGGGGGTTTTCTTTTCTCCCTTCCTTCCTTCTTCCCTCTTTCTATCCTTCATTCCCTTCCTACCTCCCTCCTTCCCTTACCTCCATTTCTTCCTTCCTTTTCAAACCTTATATACCACTAAATATGTAAAGTGCTAAAGTAGAGGTTCATAAATCTCCCCCTAGTACCTACAGTAATACCTAATGCATGTGATACTCAATAAATACTATTGAAAAAATTGGGATATATTGTGTACAAATGGGAGCTCAGAGGTGAATAATTTAAATTTATAAACTAAGAGAGAGCATTTGTGCTATGTCATTCACCACAAGGAAATCATTTAAAAAACATTTATGGATATCTAGTTGAGACATCCCTTGTGTCTACAATGGGACACAACTGCAAGAGAGATAAAGGGATGAACAAAAATTTAGAGTAAGGATAGACTTTGAGACATCTAGGAAAGGAACCATATTTTTATTCACTCAATAGGTTTTTTTATTTAGTACCAAAATGATGTATCAGAGGCTGTTTTAAGTACTGGGTACAAAAAAAAAAGATATAGTTCTTGCCAATGCTGTGCTTAAAATTGATGGGGAAGAAATATAGACAATATAAGGTGCATGCTGCTGCTGATTATTAAATAATATCCACTGCCAGGTGCTCTGCTAGACAGTGAAAGTACATTCTTTATTTGATGTACTCATCCTCTGAGGCAGATACTATTTGCATCTTACAGATGAGGATTTGAAGCTCAGATAGGCAAAGCAATTTTCCCAAGGCCAGACAGCTATTGTAAGTAGTAGAGTTAAGATGAAAATTTTTCAGGTGCCCCAACCTGTGCTCTTTGCTGTTTCATTATAGGGGTTGGGGACAGTCACTTTCCAGATTTGTGCCTCTGTTGAATTTTAAAGAATGACAAATTTAGAAGGAAGAGAAGGAGCAGGGAGGACATTTGAGGCAAGAAAACGAGTGGTTTATTAAGACCGGGGCACATGATGTATTGGAAGAAAGAGGTTGAAAATGTGGTTAGAGAAACAGAAAGGAGGCATCTCAGAGGCAGCACTGGGTACTCAGGCTTGAGTGTGAGAATCAACGGGAGAATGTTTAAACAATGTGAAAGACCCGGGCACCTGCCCACACCCGCTAAAATGACATCTCTAGTGGCAGGAGTCAGGCATCTGTCATTTTAAACGTTCCTCTGGTGATTCTGGTGCTGTGCTAGGTGACGACTACTGAGCTGGAGTGATAAGAACCACTGAGGGAGTTTAAACTGGGGAGTGTGGCAGTGGGTTAGGGGGTCTAGGATACAAGCAGGGAAACTAATTAGAAGGGAACTAATGAGTAATGATGATGGCTAGTTAGGGGCAAAATGGAAGGTGTGAGAAACACAGTGTGAAAGAGGATTCGGGACTAAGTGGAATGCACAGGGTTGGTATCTGTCTGATGCCCCGGCTGGATAAAATAAGGAAGTGACTCTTCAAGTTTCAGCTTGGGTGTCTATGAGGAATTGAGTCCCATTTGTTAAGATGGCAAATGCAGAAGGCAGGGCAGATTTAGGGGAAGGACAGTGAAGCCAAAAGACTGTAAATGAGACCAGGATAGAAAAAGAAGTTGTAGAGAAGCCTGGGAACTGTGATGCCACAAAAGCCAGAAGAGCAAGGTGTCAAGAGTGCCAAATGCCTCTGGGGTAGGGGACAACATGGTTATATTGAATTGATTGAAAATAGAATGTCAGACTGATGTAGGTTTTTCTCCCTTTGTTTACCTTGAAACAGACCCTTGCTTTGGATTTATAAAGTGAATGGGGATAAGAGCAGAACTAGAAGAAGCTGATGCTGGTTATGAAGTCATGGTCCCCAGCTCCAACTCAGCCTCCTCTACTCTGCTTTGGATGCCGGGATGGAACTCTTCAAACATGGGCATTCACCAGCTGCTTCCCATTAGGCTCTGCCAGTGAGGGGCCCCAGAGGGAGACGCAAGGCTGCCCGACGAACAAGCAGCACAGTCTCTATCCTTTCTGAGGACATGAACTCTCAAGGTCATGTCAGAATTTTTTTTCACCCCATAGCAGCTGCTGAAGACAGTTGGTAGATTTTCCTACACTTGCAGAACCAGTGTCACCATGTTCTCTTTTTGAAACACAGAAAGAAATTTCTGAGCTGATTTGGAGATGAGTGCATGGAGGGGCTTCCCCACACCCATGTCTAGTCTCCCTGAACAGTCTGGGTTCAAGGGTTGGGAGATGAGTGATCGAGGTACTGCTAACATGCAAATCATACGAGGTCTGACAATTAAGTTTGTGAACTTTCCACCATGTGCTTACATGGACGGCACTGTACAAACTACTTGGTGAGCTTTCGTAACCTTGGTAGATCTGTGTCTCACAGCTGTGTTCATGTCAGTATGGGTGGTGTCTTGCTGAGTGGTGTTCATTATTGTTGTGCGTGTTTTTGTGTATCATCATGAGAATTAGAGCAACACGTTAAATTTCTTATTAAACTTGGCATCAGTGGATGTGAAATCAGGGACATGTTAGTACAAGTTTATGGGGATAATTCTATGAAGAAAATGGCAGTGTGCAAATGAATTAAACAGTTTTCTGAGAGGAGAGAAAGTGTCACTGATGAAGCGAGATCAGGGTGGCAAGTAATGAGTAGAGCTGATGAAAACATAACAAAAATTCCTCAAATTGTGTGTCTAAGTTGTCGGCTGAATGTGAGAAGCATAGCAGACCAAGTCAATATTGACAGAGAAACAGTTAGATAAATTTTCACTGAAATTCTTGGCATGAGAAGGGTGTGTACAGAAATGGTCCAGAAGGAGCTCATTGATGAACAAAAGCAAAGGAGAATTTGCCAAGACCTTTTGGAGAGGCAAGACGGTGCTTTGGGTCATGTTACCACTGGTGATGAAACATGAGTGCCCCAATATGACCCTGAAACTAAGCATCAAAGTGCTTTGGCAATCAGCCAATTCTCCATGACCAAAAAAATTCCATCTGTCCAAATCAAGAGTCAAAATGATGTCACTAATCTTTTGTGATATCAGAGGGATTGTTCATTATGGATTTGAACCAGCTGGACAAAGAGTCAACTTGTGCTGAAAAGGCCGCATGAAAAAGTTAGACAAAAACAACCTGAACTTTTTGCCAACAATTTATGTCTCTTGCATCACGACAATGCACCAGCTCACACTGCAGTGTCTATGAGGGAGTTTTTAGCCAGTCAACAAATAACCATATTGGAACACTCTCCCTACTCACCTGATCTGGTGCCCAGTGAGTTTTTTCTTTACCCAAAGGTGAAGAAAATATGGAAAGGAAGACATTTTGATGACTTTCAGGACATCAAGGGTAATATGATGATGGCTCTGATAGCTATTCCAGAAAATGTTCCATAATTGTTTTAAAGGGTGGATTGGGTGCTGATCTTGGTGCATAGCTTCCCAAGGGGAGTACTTCAGAGGTGACTGTAGTGATATTCAGCAATAAGGTATGTATTATAGCACTTTTCTAGGATGAGTTCCTGAACCTAATAATCAGACCACATAGGGGCCAACAGAAGTAACACCCTGGCAAAAGTTATGCACCCTGGTCATCCAGACCAAATTTTTTATGACAATGTCATAGCAGGTAATTCTGTAACCTAACAAGATCGCACTCAAGCACACTATATGACATTTTAGGTGACGTGTTCAAATTGCTGTGAATCTTGGGTGAACCAGGCAAAACTTATGACGTTACGGCATTACTTCAGCGGGACCCTGTGCATGTAGAAGATTATGTGCGTGCTGCGTAGCCAATAGTGTGGACTGTGCCAGTTCTCGCAGCCCTGTGGTTCAAGTCCAAATACACACTTGTGTAATTTGCTTTGTGATGCTGGGTATGGGCAGCCCTGAACCACATTTCTGCTTTGTCACCTAGCTCTATGTTATGCTCTGCCAATAGAGGGCGCCAGAGGCAGATTATAAAATTGGATAAAGATGGAAGTGACTGGCTCTTTCTTGTCCTCTTCCTGTGGGGTATTTGTCTGCTTGTCGTCCCCGTGAGAGTCACTCCAGCAAAACTTCTTCATCCCAGCGTGGGAGTTCTTTCTAGAGCAGTAGCTGAACTGAGGTTGCAATTTTCCAAGACCCCCAGACCCAGGTTACTCACGTCTTCTCAAATTTCTGCACCTGCATCTCCTCTGCAGGTCAGAGTTTCCGCTATACACGGAGCTCCTTCTTTAGGTTTCTAAGTGTTTTGTTTGTTTGTTTTTTGTTTTTGTTAAATTCATTGGGATGACAGTGGTTAATAAAAATTACATAGGTTCCAGGTGTGCAATTCTACATGACATCATCTATGTGTTGCATTATGTGCTCACCACCCAAAGTCAGCTCTTCTTCCATCACCATATATTTGCCTCCCCCTCCCTCTTCTCCCATCCCCCCTCCCCTTATCCTCAGGGAACCACTAAACTATTCGCTTGTGTCCGTGAGTTTTCGTTTCTTAGGCAATAAAACTCGGTTTCTGAGCTTTTCTGTGTCAGTGCTGGGGTGGTAGTGATTTCTTGTGGTTGTTAGCTCTAGGATACTGCGAAGTTCTCTTTTTACTCTTTTATTTTCTCAGTTATCAATGTTATGCCTAGGTAACATTAACTTATATTAAATTTTCTTTGCTCTTGACTGAACCTCTATTAATATAAAACCTTAAGAAGTTGTATTCATTTCTATCAGGAAGGGCAGGGAACTATTGACAAGAGAAAAAAAAAGATTACGAAAATAAGATAAGCAGAGAAAGAGGAAGAGCCATATTGGGAAAATTTAGGATAGTTGTAAGTGAAGGAATTTTGGGGCTGGCAGTGAAGGGTGGTGGTAAATGTCATAGAAAAAAAAATTTATAAGGAAGTAGGTGGATGTACGTGGTTATGCTACATGGCCTGACATGAAATCCTTCTCTTTGCTCTTTCACCCAAGGTTGTAGTACAGATTTCAATTGCTTTACAATTCATTTTGGACATTTGAATATATATATCTTCTGAATGCAACACTTGGCTGAGAATGAAAAAATGGCACAGCTTTATAATAGGGATATTTTGAAGCTACTATGTGCAAATTGCACCTTAAGTCAAGTAGAATCCCAAACACCATAAAGATCCCAGAACTGAGCTAAGAGGGAACTTCTACTATTATTCTCTGACTCCTCCACTTTTGGTGCAAGGAAGTGGGAGTCGGTTCAGTATGAAACGGGATGATCTTCTAAATGCTAGAGGCACATTGCAAAGGCTGAATTATTGCAGTCAGGCCTTATACGGCCTGCTAAGGGTAGACAGAGAATTTGACTTGCTTAGTCTCACGTGAGTTCAGTAAGTTAATCAACTCTCAAAAGTCAGATGTAGGGGATGTCTGGATAGGTCATCTGTTAAGCACTTGCCTCACAATCTCAAGGTCCTGGGTTTGATTCCCAGCCCCAGCCCATGCAAACCCCACATGTTGAACTGTGGTGCAACTGGTAACCAATGGGACAGCTTGGCATCAAAGTTTCTTGTCTCCCACGTGGGAGGCCCCTGGGTCCGTTCCTGCCCCATGCTGTCTCACGTCAACATGCGTGGAATGAAACCATTCCACAACTAATGGTGAACAACTGTGGAGACTGCGCTGGGGACTCCACCCTTTTCTCTGTCTCTCTCACCCTCACCCTCTCTCAAAACATAAAATAAATATATATTTTTTAAGTCTGATATAAATTTTCTGGTTAGTTTTTCACCCAGATTCAACAGATTTATCGGTTTGTTAAGAAATTAGTCCTGGTCCTCTCTGGAGGGTAGAGAAGTTTTCTGGCAAACATGTTTCAATTAAGTGATTTCAAGATTTTCCCCTATCCTACCAACTGAAAATAGACCTCCTTGCGCTGTGCAGGAAGCCGAAAGCAGGTGTGGCTCAAACTCTGGAAAACTCCAGTAGATGATACTTGTTATCAAAACTGACAAATGTGAGAGGAGTAAAACACATTATGTAAGTAAAAGACTGAAAACTGATAAAATGGAAATAAAAGCATGAGCTTAGAAAAATACTGGAGCTTCTGTAGAGTGTTTCAGTGTCCATTACTAAGAACTGAGTCTTGGGAAAGCTGGGATGGCTCAGGGAGTTAAAGCAATCTCCTTGCAGCCCCGGGGTATGGGGATCGAATCCGGCCCTGGCCCGTGTGGACCCATGTGCTGGACTGGGGTGTGGCTCCAGTTCACTTCTCACTGGGATGAGCTTCCCATGTGGGAGGCCCCTGGCCCAGTTTCTGCCCTGTGCACCCCCCCCCCCCCACCACCACCTGTGTGGAATGAAACTATGTCGAAAACAGATAACATACAGCTATGGAGATTGCGCTGGGCCCTCCCCCTTCTCTCTGTCAAAAACAATAAAATACATCTCCAAAAAAAATTGAGTCTTTACAGTCATAAAAATCTCTGTTTTTATGGTGGTTGGCATGACCATCATGGAAAAAGCCTATGACACTGAGTAGTGGGTTCACAATGACACATCAAAACAGACAGAAATGGTCTATGGCATAAAGGAATTTTGTAAAGAGACATGTAACCGGAAGTTAGTTACGTGCAAGGCCAGCACAGTGTAACATGGCTATATCTGTAGCCAGTAGGATGGGCTATTCTGATTGGAGGCACCCACACACTCACATCAAATGGGGGAGGAGTATTTCTCCAAGGAAAGTTGACATTCTATCTTGAAATGAAGGGTTAAAAAGGTATAAAACAGAAAAAAGTAATGGATTAGCTTCCTTTGCCATCTCTTCTTTCAGACTGTGATACTGGAGAGTATAAATTTCAGATAAATCTATGAACTATATGTACACAATGAATGAGGAATAAAAACTGAGATGTACATTCTCATTAGGCTATGAGTAGCTGGCTTGCATAAAGTTGATTCTTATCACAATCAATGTTCAAACTCCATATTTTATTTGGAACACAGGCAGTAATGAAAGAACACATTTTATAGTCCAAGGATATTAGGGATAGAATCTCAGTTCTTTTATTACATTTTTATCTTATATAAATTACCTGGTATAACTAAGAGACAGTTTCCTTACATGTAAAAGGACAATAAAAAAATCAATTTTCTTGGATTCTTGGGATGATTAAAGGTCAATAGTTATACAGTCCCTGGCGATGCCTAAAACATGATTTAGGCATCACCAGGAACTTTATAGTAAGTGCCCAATAAAACTTACCAGCTCCCTCTGGGTACAAACATGTCAAACACATCTCAATCTCTCCAAGCAGCTAATTCATAAATTTTTACAATTGGTCATGGTTATATTATTTTTCTATGTATATGCCTTTCACTGTGCACTTCCTCAGTATTTTTGGAATATAATTTAAATTTGGAATATAAGTTGAAACACTGGGGAAATGCCCATCAAAATGTGTTTTCTACAACTTTATGAACCTACTTCAGTGGAATTGCTGACGCTGGTCTCTACTGGAAAGGCAAGGTCTTAGAACTCAGGCAATTTTTACGTAATTACTATAAGCCAAGCAAATGCCTCACTGTAGAAATTAAAAAATATGGAGCAATAATATGTACGCTCTGGGGGAAATTATATTTTAATAACTAATAGCTGACTAGTCATTCCACCTCTCTTCAGTAGATGTTAGAATCATTCATCTATTTTGTTCTTGCTCATATTTATGTCCTGAGATCCAACTGATCACTTGAGTCCAATGGGGACTGCAGTCTGTCTTGACTCTAAATTTCTAATCTGCTTCTGAGATATTGCGGTTAGAATTGCCTTAGAGGCAGATAAATAGCAACTGCATGGGAAATGAGAGGAACAAATATCCCACTTGGTAGCATGCCAACATGCTTTCTAAAGATCTTCTATAAGAAAGTCACAACTAAGACGTGCCAAACATGCTTATAATGCCACTGAATGAAACGCCTCTCACAATAGAACAAATGTCGTGACACCTTTTGTTCCAAATATTAATGATCACAGGGCCCTGAGTTTTTTCTCTCACAGTCTTGAATGGATCTCGCTGGTCTGAAATGAGGTGGAAAATGAAAGTAACTGGGGTCTCTTGTGTGGGGATACGCTGAGCATCGTTCCATCGGCTATAGGAGTCTGTGCGGCCTTTCGTCTCGGAATGGCCGAATTGCTCTTAAACCTTTCCCATTTCTATTTCTCATCATAACACACTGTGGATAGATTTTAATGGCTCAGGATATTACAAAAAAAAAAAAAAGCCTTTTCGATCTTGAAGGCACAATAGTATTGGAAATTTCTATCTTCAAGGGCTTATTCACTTACAGCCCTGTATTTGTAATTTTGGGAAACTGAGGCTTACCTTGTTTGTCATTGTCACCAGGTTATCCTTCAATACCTAACCGATGTCACCAAGCTATGAGTATACTTGCTTACAGGAACTGAAAACGGTTCCCCACTGCCAAGACCAAGGTGCTAAGGGCGAAGACCAAGGTGTCGAGTGCAAAAAGCAAGATGGTGATGGGGCATCATGTGCAAAAGGGACTGTGTGCAAAAGGGCCAAGTGTAACAGAAGAATACGCATGCCTAGAAGAATTTCATCATTCCACGCCACAGCCTATAAATACTGAAGGCTCCACCCAGGGGGAGAGGTGTAGTTCGGCATGAGCTCACCCTTTTCCATTCCTTGACCAAGGGATAAAGTTTCTGCTCTGCTTTACAGAACTCAGTCTCATTCTATTGGTGTCAAGGGCACTGGGCAGAAGTTCCTGGGTTCGGGTCCCTGACCAGGAAGGGTTGGCGACATCATCACACAACAGTGTGATGATTAGGCAGTTACAGGATTAGGACTAGAATTACTTTCCAGGCAGAATTCTGGCAGAATTTCTGTCTGCTCTCCCTTTTCCTTGGGATCTTAACTGGATTCTTTAATGTACTTTTCAAATGTCAGTGGGTTACTATATGTTTCTCTCTGCTTCATAGAATAATTTTCTAAAAGTATATAATTTTTCTTAAATAATATAATATAACATTATATATAATCTCATATTATTAATATAGTCTTGATTAATATATTTTATAACAATATGATGTGATATATGATATGATATAATATATAATATTTTATATAAATATATATAAGTATATTGCACTATATGTTTTTATATGGCTTATTTTTCATATATGTTTATTATAAATTCTGGGTATCTGATATGCAATTGCTAAATAATGATTTTTTATATTTAACATTAGTCTATACACTTCTATATTTTCCCTTACATTTGCAGTGCTTTAATATTTATATTCACATCATACTTGACTGAATTTTTCTTCTTATACTCTAAGAATGCACTTTGTTGCCCATTTTTTTTATAATAGAAATGTAGCAATGATTCAACTTTGAGCTTCGCCTGAAATCTAGGTAGACGTAGTCACATCTCACCAACTAAAATTCTGTGTCCAACAGAAGCCCATCTAGATGGGGGCCTGGAAGAGAGGCTCATAGCAAAGATGATTTTAACATAGCAACCAAATGCCAGGATCAGAAAGGAATAGTGATTCTCACTTCATGACGGCCGCCATTCAAAATCCACACCCATGGACTCATTTCTACATACAGGAAGCAAAGGGCTGTAAATAAATACATAATTTTCAGCAATTCAATTTCCATTGAGGTCATGAAGACCATGAAGCAAAATAACTTTGGGATGTTGTCTGTTTTGTCACTAATGGTGGCATGGTTTAAGCAATGAAAGAGTCATGGGTATCATACATGGAGAGTTTCATAGGACACCTAACAGGAGACGGCCTAGTGAGAGACACAAAGCAAGGATGATGCTTACCTAGAGGCTTGTGGGTAGTGGGAGACCTGCTGGGGACTCAGAAATACCTGGGGGAAGAGTATTTGCCAGAAGGTGAGGAAAAGACCCCACGAATTTAAGTTCTGACTACTGATGTGACCCCATTAGCTCCTCCGATCTAAGGATGACTGTGGAATCTGGTTACATAATCAACACCTCACAAACATCTTTGCATGTACAGACTTTTTCCTCCCTAAATTCATTTCCTCAGGACAATATTCCAGAAGTGAGAAGAATGTGTAAACACTGGGGCAATATTTATAAATGTCTCTTTTGAAAATCACTTACGTGTAGTGTGGTTTTTAAGAGAGTTCCTGTAAGAGACCAGTGGGAACGATACTTGGGGCAAATGAGACACCTGAAACCACTAATATTCCAGGCTACATCAATCTTCATATTCTTCACTCTCAAAGGACTGGCACTAATTCAAGTTTCCCCTTACTGACTTTAATTGATCAAAGAAAGAAATACGGCTTCTGAATAGATGTAATTGGATATGCTGTAATTATACCAACTTATTTGAGAAGATTGCATCTAATTTAGTTTCGGAGTCATTAGACATATAGATTCATTTAACAAGTGAAGGAAGATTCCTAGTGTATTTGGTTTATGGTCATCATCATTCTGGGCCACTGCAGAACCTTTCCTGCCTCTGGGTCAGTCCTGACTTGTTTAGTTATTTTCTTGGCTAATAATCTAGTCTCTTGGGATCTGAAAGGTAAACAATTTCTTTCTTGCAACTAGGGATTGACATTGAGTAGAACATGTTTACCTGCAGAAATTATTTGTGGCAGCAGAAGCAAAACTCCACAAATAATCACACAGAGATTTCTACCCAGATGCACTTAAAAATAAAAAAAAACAGTAAGTAATGAAAAGATGCATTTTTTTTTATATTTAATATTCTTTTAAAAATAGGAGACATCACTTCTACTTTGATTGTCATGGTGAGGTGTGGTTATGATTTCTTGCCTGTGGTGTGGCACTTCTTTTTCACTGAAACAGTAATTAATATTCTGTGACCATCTGTAAATGGAATGAAAGTCAAAGAAGTACAATGCCAAGATATCCATGGGGTAGCCACAATTTGTCTTTAAAATGTCCTCACTCACTGTTTTCCTTCAGCCATCCCAGAGTATTCCCTTTGTCACAAATACACTTTTGATCATAGATGGCAAGACAAGAGTCTATAGAGATCAGGTGTGAGACCAGGTTGAAATAAAAATGGGGAGTTCTGGGTTTCCTTAGGAATAAGAATGCAAGTGGCCATGTTGACTATGTTCGATTCAATCAGTCGGTGGAGACACAGACAAAACCAAGAAGCAAGAAGCCATCTGATATCTTCATTGGTGCTTGTCCTCTTGTCCGCTGTCCCAAGTTCCCATGGGATATGTGGCATAAACTGCCTCTGGCAGTCATGGAGGTTCCCCATTCATATATCTCTTCAAGAACCTTGAGCTACAGTGTATAGCTGACTGGCAGCTTCCTGTTAACACCTCATTTGGATCTATCACATAGTTTGCTTCAGGCTATGTTTCTGCATGGATGCTCCCAGCCCAACTGAAGACGGCAGGGATATTAGGCACTATTTCTGCCCCATGTGGATCCCTCCAGTGGCAGCACTGGTGCAGGGGCTCCCACTTTTAAAAGATACCGTGGCCACTGCTGTTGGGGTCTTCCTGCTACCCTCCCTCTTCTAAGTTTCCTCTCAGGAAAAGAAGCCCACAGGAACCTCTGAAAAAGTCCTCTCCAAATATGCATGGGAAAGTGGGTTTTGGCCACTGAAGAGCCCTGATCAGATCCCCCAATAGAAACTTCCACAGGGAGCAGAGCTAACTGCCTTTAACTAAAACATCTTGGATTCCATTCCCAGCCAATAGCTGAACACAGTGGGAGTACTAGATCACAGCCATTCCTGCCCGAGGTGGGATTTCTTCAGCGGTGAATATTGCACTGGGGATTCTCCATCAGCTTGGTTAGAACTTTTAGAAGTCTGTATTGTGGGGCTGTCGGGATGGCTCAGTGGACTGAGCACCCACCTTGCAGCCCTGGGGTCTGAGGACTGAGTCCCGGCCCCTGCCCAAGCGGACCCATATGCTGAACCAGGGACTGCTTCCCATGTGGGAGGCCCCCTGTTCAGTTCCCACTGGGGCATGTTTTCCATGTGGATGGGCCCCCGGCCTGGTTCTCACGCAGCCCAGCACCCACCTATATGGAATGAAATTGTGTCAAAAACTAATAATGTACCACTATGGAGACTGCTTTGGGCCCTCCTCCTTCTCTCTGTCTCTCTTTGTCAAAACAACAAAATAAATCTTAAAAACAAACAAACAGAAAACTGTATTGTGATTTGAGGCTCTTCCTGTCCAATCTGTCCTTCCCTCCTTTCACAGATAGCAGATGTGCTCGGATATCAGTAGGTGCTCCTTCAGCACTCTTGCTTCCACCCCACTTCTACTTCGTAAGTGTTGACCTCCCAGAAAAGAGGATACCTACCAAGAAGGGCTCCTGGTGGCTAACTGGACTCAATTAAAAAAACAAAAACAAAACAGAGCCTAGCAGCCATTTCTAAATAGGGGCTCCTCACATAAACTATGCTTCAGGGAGAAGCCTGCCCTCCCTACACTACCTGCACTGGGTTCCTGTTGTCTTAGCCAACCCTCATCAAAGCGTTTCTAGAATCGTATTTCAGCCAATAGGACTGAGACTTTCCCATCCAATCAAAGCTGCACAACTGTATCTCCATTAGCATCTTCACAGATCAGCAGCTCTATTCCCACCAATCAGAACAGTGCTTTTTGGACCAATCAAGCTATGAGGATTTGGAGTCCTCATTTGCATGAAGATGGCCCAATCAGGGGTCAGGGGCAGGGACTTCTCTCTACAGCTGTTTTGTTTCATTATTGAGTTATAACACTATTGAGCTGTTCCACAGCTGAGCTGTCCTCACAGCCGTGTGTTGCATCACAATTCAACTGCTTGCACTGAATAAAGTTTCCTTCTTCTCCACACCCAAAATTGGGGGTTCCTGTTGGCACTGAATTGGCCAAAGACATATTATTAGAGCTTTAATTGTTTTCCCCAAAAGATATTAATGTGACCCTATTTATAAATTGGGTCTTTGTAATTAAGGAATCATTAAGGTGAGTTCTTAATTAAATTGGACACTACTGTTCTTACAGGAAGGGAAATTTGGAAGACAGAGAGCAAAGATAATCATGTGAAGACAGAGGCAGAGACTGGAGTTATGATACCACAAGTCAAAGACTGTCTGGAGTACCAGAAGCTGGAAGAGATGAGGAAGGATTTTTCCTAGAGGCCTTGCAGGGCATTTGGACCCGCCACCATGATTTCAGACTTTCTAGCCTCCAGAATTGTGAGACAATAAGTTTCTGTTGTTTTAAGCCACCCAGTTTGTGACACTTTGTTATGGGTGCCCTAGGAAACTAACACAAGTATTTCTCCAGATAAATCTCTTGCATATCTCACCCTGTTTTCATACTTAATTTTTAGAAATCCCTAGTTGTGACACTTGTTAGGAGATGGACAGTCATATTTATCATATTCTGTGTATAAGATGCCCCCGTGTATAAGACAACCCCTACTTTTCTAACCCAACATTAAGAAATCAATACACAGGAGTACCTGTGTATAAGATGACTCCCAGTTTTTAGTCTAACAATTTAAGACAAAAGTATGTCTTATACACAGAAAAATACGGAATATCTCACATATTAGCTCTTTCATGAGGTCTTCCGGGAGCCTTGAGTGGAGAGGAGAGACTGTTCGTGGCTGATGTGACCACTGCTGGACCACCAGCTAGATCATGGCCAGAACAGAGATTGTTCACTGTTAATCCCCTTAGAGACTGCCTGGTTGACCCCTGTCCCAAGGCATGATGGTTCCTGCCCCAGGCAGGTATGAAAGTCTTTCCTCTTCTCTGGTATAGGTCACACCTCAATACCCCTCTCCAGCCTGCCCTGTTTAAACATGAGTCCTCCAAACATAGCACACTGTACAGAGAATGAGTTCTATAAGTGTTATGTAAGGAATGAGTAAGATTTTAAAAATATTTGTATAACTTTATTTTTCAGGATTATTAGGTAACTTCTGTCCAAAAATGTACAAGATATATTTGCAAAATTAGAAAGGAAGAAATGCAAGATGATACTTTGTCAACTTAGCAATTTATATGAATAATCACTATATACTTTTTCATTTTTTTACACTTCCTTGAGTGAGAAGAAGAGAATAACACAGCATTTCCCCCATTATGATCCATTCTACAGGATTATTAACTATGGTAATAGATATTATGATTGAAGCTTCCATGGCCAAGTAAAGAAAATGATGAATTAAACCACTTAGGTGGTTCAATACACATCCACGAATTCTTTGATGCTCCCTTCAAAGTGCAGTACCTAATTCAACCTCCCGCTGAGAGTTGATTTGACTTACTGTTTCACTTCTCACAAATATAGGATCTGGTAGAAGTAACACGCTTTTTTTTAAGTTTACCACCAGTTCATTAAACAGGGGGTGTTACTTCTGCCAGACCCTGTAGAATAAAACTGGAAGTAACTATGTGTGACTTCAGAAGCCAGACCATAAAAACGCTGGCTTCCTGCTTGCTCTCCTTCTCGGACCAGTCCTTCTGGGGGAAGCCAGGTACTATGGTATGAGGACACTCAGAAGTTCTGTGTAGAGGTATACGGTGATGAAGAGTGAGGCCTCCTGCCAACAGCCATGAGAGGAAGCCATCTTTGAAACAGATTCCCTTTCCCCAATCAAGCCTTCAGCTGATTGAAGCTTTGGCCAAAAGCTTGACTGCATTCCCATGGGAGACCGTGAACCAGGCCACCCAGCTAAGTCACCCCCAGATTCCTTTTAAATTGTACAATGGAAATTGCGTGAAAAACAAATCTTTAGAAATTGTGTGAGATAACAAGTGTCTGTTTTAGGTTGCTACGTTTGGGGGTAATTAATACAGATCCTTTGCTGTAGGTGTAGGACTTCTCAAAGCCATGAGCTTACTGGTAGTGTTAATTGTAGATCTTTAAGGGAGGTCGATATATTATTTCACCGCAAAACATTCTTTTATTCCCAAAGAATCCTGCAAGGTAGTGTTGTACTAATATTAATATTTTGGGGAAAGACTGATAATAAAGCTTTGATCCTTCAGATTTGTATTAATTAGAGATCCATCTGTTCTACCTAATTGTGAAACAATTTCAGAGCAAGCAGTTGAAGGGAATTTGGAAAAGCCCAGATGCACTAGGCTAAGTAGAGCACCGAAGTCAAAAGCAGTCCAAATCTGTGACCATCGGTGTATTTCCTATAGCATGCAGAGAGTATTGCTACACTTCAATGGCAGAACATGATCAAGATCTAATTAAATAGATTATCTGTGAAGAGCCATTGCCAAAAGAATTCATTGAAACCAGAGTCTGTCATTGTAATGCTGATCATGTTCCATAGCTGATGGTAAGAAATTTCAAACTGCAACTGTAAAGCCTCTATAATTCAGCCTCACCATGGGGAAGGGCAGTCACAACTCATCAGGAAATGTATTTTTAATTTCTCCACCGATAAGAGCCACTTTTCACTGTAGAACATGGCTGCTTGGATTCAGAGAAGAATCAGATCTTTCCAAGGGAGAGTCCACTACTGCAGCAGGTTTCTTCAAAGAACTTGTGGACAGGAGGCTCAAAGAGAATTTACGTGGCTCTCAGGGCAAAAAGGTTTTGAGAAAAGCTTATTCTTAGGCCACTAACCTCTGAAACGCAGCCTTTGCTGAGGCAGGCTTGTGGTGAGCAGGGTAGATGGAACTGCTTCCTCTCAGACCATTTCTCTTGGTTATAACGGTTACCCACAGATGGGCCATGTAAGAATTTTAGCCCACAAGGTCAAACGTGGCTTGAATTCCGCTTAATCTAATCACGGGAGCTCTCTGTTTAGCACTTGAATGGAATCAGGTCCATTCAGAAGGAGTTGCAGACAACTTCCCCAGCTCCCCTTCCTTAATCACTGGTTTCCTTCCCTCAGTTTGAACACATGTTGGGTCTGAACTGATAAATGTTTTACTTCTCACTTTGGCTGCCTAGAAACTGGGAGCCAGATGAGTGCTTCAGTCATTACCTTTGTGTATATTTTAAAGTGTTTTCTTTCTTTCCACCATGGGCCTGACCTTCCCTTCCAATGCATAACTGCTATAGTTGCCTTCAAAATAGAACCCGTCAGGGACTCGGGTGCATGTGACATTTGAAGGTGGGCACTCAGCAGGGGAGGGGAGCAGTGAGGACATACAAAGGACTAGGCAAGGACGTGGTCTCAGCTGGAGTCTGGCCTCAGCGAGCCCTAGAGTAAGTTGTCGCACAGAGTTAGTGCCACCTTGAGAAAGATGTCTGCCCTTTATTATTGACTGGGGGTTGCCCACTTTGGAGTGGGGCTGGGGAACCTCCCAGAACCAGAGAGGTAGGTTGCTTCTGACTTGCAGAAGGTTGCTCTCCAGATGCTGGGATAGCTCAGCTGTTGAATACTTGCTTCCCAGTCGTGAGGTCTGGGGTTCAATTCCTGACCCTGGCCCGTGCAACCCCATGTGCTAGACTGTGCAGCACAGCTTGTAACTGCTGAGATGGTTCCGTGGTGAAAGTTCTTGCCTCCCATGGGGGAGGTTCCAGGTTCATTTCCTGCCCCGCACGGCCCCACATGCACCTGTGCAGAATGAAACTATGTCACAACTAATGATGTACAACTATGGAGACTGCTCTGGGCCTCCTCCCTTCTCTCTCCTATTTCTCTCTCCCTCTCTTACACTCTCTCTCTCTCTCTCTCTCTCTCTCACACACACACACACACACATACACACACCTTCACTTAAACCAAAAAATCAATCATTAAAAAAAGAAGAAAAAGATTGCTCTCCAGACAAGGGGAGCTGTGACTTGTCAGATTCCAACATCAGTACCTGGGGGCGGGGTCAGCGGCCCAGGAAGCAGCAAGTGCTGCTCATGTTCGTTTTCATTTGCATTTCTTTACTTTATCATATGAATTATTTCTATTTCTCCTTTTCCAGAAGAGAAGATGTCCTGGGAACCTATGGTAAAATTAATAGATCCAAATAAAGTAGTGTAGGCAGGGCTTTCTAAAAAAAAAAGTACAAACACATCTACACTCGGTGGGTGGCAAGTGATTACCACAGAGAAAATGTACACAGTAATTACCAGAGTCTCAGCCCAAAAGTAATGCTTGGTCAACATTTAGGTCGCAAATGTTCTAAGACCTTATTTACTTCATATGCGTTTTTTTATTGGGCATGAAGCATGCCTAACCTACGTATATCATTTAAAACTGAGTTCATATTTTGACTATGTAACATCATTGGTGGAGACATCAATGTCTCGTTGTTAACGTTCATACTTCTAACGTCAGTGACTCTCACATTCGTTGGTCTACCTGGGGTTCCTAACTGGAGTCATCTGAGCATTCTAATTGTCCACTGAGGGTTTTCACTTGTTCAAGCTCCGTTATCTTAAATTCAAATCACGTCTCCCCCGCCTCAAACCTTCTGCCTTTTTCCCGTAGCCCGTGTGCCTAATTCTAGCCAAAGGTATTCACCCAGCGCTCCTGAATCCCTCTCTCAGGGACCCCGCCGGCTTCCTCTGACTTCCATCTCATCTTTATTCTCTCAGCATCTATTCTACGCTTATACCAGACTCATCATTCTGTGAGCACAGATATAGTCAC